>SNQJ01S0019264.1:175764-192870 GCA_010110895.2 Picea sitchensis | reverse complement strand
TGGGTCCCCAAGACAAAGTGGGAGACAGGTGGCCATACACCGGAGTTCACTGGTGAGAGGTTCAAGTCTGCACGTGCTATCGGAGGTCGGGGTTCGGGACTTTGTGGTGTCAAGGGTTCATGACATCGCACACCCCGATTTCCCGATAGGGAAATTCCCGGATAAAAGCGGTTGACCGTTGACCATCGGGGATCGGGATTTTCTTCATAGGATAATTGTGTTCGCATGACCCGCGAACTCCCGAGTCACGATATCCCGATTTCCGAAGAGGAGAATAGCTGAAGGAGCCTACTGTGGGTAGTGGACTCCCGAGGGAGTTGAAGAGTGTTGACTCTTCTGGCCCGTGAGAAACAGAAGGTCCTGGTGGAAGCAGCTTGCTCGGCGAGGGGCGAGGTGCGTCACACTACCTTGTGTATTCAGATGATTGTAGTGAAAATCCTTCCTTGGAAAACTTTTTGTTGCAACCCGATAAGGAGATGGATGGTATCCCTTCTTCCGCCGGTTCATTCAATCTTGCTTCTTATCCTTCCAGGTATTTGGAAACTCTTCCCACTGTTTATACTGGTCATAGCACATTCGTGCTTTCCTGAATACCTCACTCAAGGATTTGGGGCTATCAAACTCAATTCTGTCCCGGTAGGTCTGTGGTAAACAACTTAAGAATCATTGGATTTTTACCTTATCCTCATGGATGTACGGTACAAACCTTAGTAGTTCCAGAAATTTATTTATAAGGTCCTCCATCGTCATCTGTTCGAGTCGTAACTCATAAAATTCTTTCGTCTTCCTTTCATAATAGCTTTCAGAAAGGTAATGTTTCTTGAAATATTTCTTAAAGTCGGACCATTCCAACTGTTTCTCCTTTAGGCCCTTGGCCAATTTCAGGTCCTACAATCAAATGCTGGCCTTCCCCTTCAGATTGTAGATGGCCATTTTGACCTTCATGTTGTTGGAATAGTTGTAGATCTGGAAGTATTTTTTGATGTCCAACAACCATGCTTCAACTTCTTCTCCTGTCCTGGATTCTCCATCAAGGGTAGCTAGTTTAATCTTTTTAAATTCTCCTTCAAGGTGTTCTGTTTGTTTTCTTTTTCTTTCTAGTATGGTTTTGTCTTTAGCGGAAGGTGTCCCTTCAGACAAACTGTCTTCTTTTTCTGTTTCTGCATCAAAATTCTTGGAGGCCCTTTTGTTGACCTCCTCGTCATGTTTAACATCTTTTGGGATTTTCTTGGTTACTATACTACGCAGCAGGACTTCATTTATCTCTTGTTGTTCCTACTTTTCTTTCTTCAATTTTTCATTGTCGACCTTGAAAACCTATAGTTTAACAATAAGATTCCTCATTGTTTCCAACACCTCCATGGGTGAGCTTCCATCACTATTCTATCTTGGATCTCCAGGAGGTCCTTGCTGCAGATTCACTTCCATCCTAATTTCTACACCTTCTTGGGTTGCCATAATCAACACAAAACAGAAAGGCTCTCTGTTTGTAACCACAAGATTTATTAGTTTTTTCATAAATCAGAATATATACTAAGCAATTAATGTGGCCCTGTTCAGGCCCAATGTTGTAACTATTGCTCTGATACCATATGTAATGTACCTCAAATTCACCACAAAAAAAATAAAAATTCTATGACATAATTCAATTTCGTTTAAGCTTAGAATTTAAGAGAAGCTAAGATTCATTTCTGTCCATAATGACATTATTACGCCAGTCAAGTTTACTTCAAACAGAAAAGCTTATATGGATAAATTCTTCCATAATTCTATCACTTCCCTTAATTCTCATACTACTCTAACATGTGTATATGTATTTAGGTAGTATCTAAGATTAGGTCGAAGGAACCTTTGAGAGCTCAGAGAGATAAATCTCAGGTGGGAGCACAACTATTGTTAGATCATTTGGAGAAAGGATTTGGGCGCACAGAGTTTAACCTCTGGGAGGACGTGTAGGAGAACAACTGAAATGAACGGTGGAGACACTTCGGGGAAAAGTGCCAAAACTGTGAGAGTCGTCAGATCCAAAAAACATGTGCAAGGTATAAACCTGGTGCATGTAGGGGAGTGAAGACTCTTCCAAATTCCGAAAAGGAGAAAGCCAAGACTTGATCACAACCATTGATCATCCCGAAAATATCAAAACTATTGATCGTGGCTAAAGGTCACAACCATCCATCCAAGGAACACGTGGTTGTTGGTCGGCGTTCGACACCTGGGAAACCAAAGGTCAAGACTCCTCATTTTCACAAGTCACGAAATCCCGGTACATGAAACCCTGAATCAGTTTAGTGTGAATAGTTTTCGTCATTTCGGCACCCGAAAAACCGAAAGGCAAGAGCCCTCATTTTCGCAAGTTGCGAAATCCCAGTACACGAAACCCCGATGTGCTCTGTAGAGTTAGCCCCAGGTCATCGGGCGTGATTGTATGGATGGGGGCTAAAGGAGGAGCCCAAACCTATTAATCCCTTTTCGGCATTTTGGGACTCGGGAGTTCGAAGGGCCTAGTATCGTTGCCGCCAGAGTCTTGAAATCCCGAATCGTGAAACATAGAAACCCCGAACCCTGAAACCCGAAGTACTATATGTACATGCAACCTCCAATTCAATTATTCAAAGCTATATCTTTTAGAACTTCAATTACAGACGTACACATATGCTTATAAATAGATCGTTACCTTTCAAGATCATCTATGCATAGACAATCCTACCTAGAATTTTGATTTCAGAGTTAAATATGCTCCTGTAGGTGGATCTGTTCTTTCAAGTTCATATGTAGATACTTTTGTCTAGAATTTTGTTTCAGGAGGAACCATTCCTAGAATTTAGTCTTTGAGGATAAACTTCTTACAATGAATAGATGTCATCCATGGAAATTATTTCAACTGAGCACAATTAGACGCATAAAATCATATACACAAATCATTCAAACAAAGAATGAGCATATTTTAAAAGAAGATAAAATACAAAGTTGATATTTCGGCATTCGGGATTTGCTTATTACATATGCACAGAGTTCCTTTGCTTTACTAACCCTGAAATCCCGAACCCCAAAATCCCAAAATGCTGGGCCCACAGCCCTTTCGCATTTCACGATTCAACACTTCTTGTTTCACTTTTGTTTATGCATCAGGTGTTCGAAAACCCCAAAATCCTGAAATGTTCGGCCCAAAGTCCTTTCGCATTTCGTGATTCAACACTTCTTATTTTTAATTTTTTTGTTTGTGCATCGTTATTAAAACAATAAAGTCTAAATATGAATAGCCGAATTGGTACAACGTTGGGCAAAGGAAATTTCCATAATAAGCAAGGGTGCATCTGGTTCCTTTACTGTTAAAGTAGTTCATATAATAGATATGTCATTGCAAATTATAGTATGATTTTCAGTTTCTATATTCTCTTGTTCGAGATACCTTTATACGGGTTAGGTTAATGAACTATAAGGGAAAACTGGCATAATAGTCGATCTTCCTACCTCAACTACAGATATGTCTCTACACAATCTGTTTAATGGAAAGGAAAAAGTGGCATAGTTTACAACACTCAGAATGTCGTTCCTGACATTATTCATACAATTAGATTAATGAAATTATAGTATAACCTTCACTCCCAATATGCCAATCTCAACATTGATTTCACTCAGACTACGAATAAAGAAAAGAAAATAACAGTGAATCTAATTTAGAGGAGATTTCTTCCACAATTTAACCATGCATAAATCCTTTAAAATATCATAACAAATAAAAGGCCAATTCTATCATTCATTCAGATTTAATAAATACATGACATCATATATGAAATCATTCAAACAGAAAATGGAAATCATTTCAGTTTCGATTTAACAAATACATTGCGTCAGATATAAAATCATTCAAACAGAAAAGGAGTAGAGCAACATATCTGAACTAGATCGGGAGAAGACAAAGGAAACCACCACGTTCCTCCCAACCGTAGAATAGGGCAGCCAAATCACTTGCCCGGTTCACCCCCTAGCCTGGCCATGAGTCCATGAGGGCTAACTCAAAACTCCTCCTCAGCAATGTCCTTCAATTCCAACAGTTATCCTCTTGCCTCACACTTACTCAACAGTTCTCATAACAACAAGGAAAATCCATTTCAGCAGACTCCTCCTGCCTCACACTCAATCCATAGTGTTCATAACAACAAGAGAGTTGAAAAATCTTTTTCCCCAGCATACTTGGCAGCATCCTTCCTCCTCGCATATGTTATTTATCAACTTTTCCCAGGTCTTTTTCCCTCCCTTGGGGGGGGGATTTTGACATCTTTCTAAATCCCAGATTTTCAGGGGCTGCCAATGGCCAAATCTCTGATTTTCCACTTGTAATAATCAGCCCAGAGGTAGTTCCAACTTGTTCCCCACTCATGGAGTCATGGTCAACTGATTTTAACATGGTTGTTCCATTTGTCCTCCTACAATTAATATAAATATTCTTTTTTTTTATAMAAGTTTCATAGTCAAATAGTTAGTTGAGTCCAATCAGAACTCTGCCCAATAGTCATAATAATTAATTACAAATATCAAACTCGAAATTCGGAATTTCCATAAATGGAACAAATTTTCCAAATTCGAATTTACTAAAAACGAAAATAAATTTCCAGCAAATTTAAATTTCAAAATTATTTTATTTTTGGGGATATCACATAGACTTGCTAGATAGATAGAATTAACATTAAATTAGTGGGTCCACTAATGACTAACTGTAATTTATACGTGCCCCATTTAGAATGGTAACCCATGTTAAAATAGATTGTAATCATTGACTAGTTAGACTGGGTGATTGGTTGGGTCATGGATGATGTCGGGTATTCGCTTGCATCATCCCTGGTCTTTATCCTCTAGCATTTCATCAACCTGTTGTTGGGTTATGGGTGTGGTTTTCAGTTTGGTATTCAGTTTCTAGCACGTCGGATTTTCTAGAGTCCTCAGTCCAGATGGGATGTGTGGTGCCAAGGTGGTCAATGTGTCTATCACCTAGCAACAACATGATCCTTGATGAGGGGATCATGGCATGCCCTATGGGATAGTGGTGAACGAGAACCTGACCAGAGTCAGTGTGCGTTGTGTGAGTTAACATGAGCGTGGTAAGTTTCTTGGGCGCATGGATGGAACACCGTCATGCATTTGGTTCGCACACGTTGAGGTTCTAGTATTGATCGTCAACGTCGTCATGTCAGGAAGGGGAAGTTTTCCCTTAGCTTGTAGGGGTTTCTTGTTTGCGTCGGGCGGGTAGTCATTCCTCCTTGTTATTCTGTGCATGTTTGCCCAATTTCCCTTGTGCCTATGTGTGGTGTCATAGTAACTTGTTCCGTGGGTTGTGTTCTTCTGTTCATCATATGTGGTGTGGTTAAATTCTTGTTGTTGTTTCCTTCTTGACTCTTAATTCAAAAAAAATAAAAAGTTATGCTTCGCTTGTTGTCGTAACGAAGGGGACGTTACATTTGGTATCAGAGGGGGGTTCAACCCACGACTTGGGATCACTACAACTTTTGTTGATATGATTTGATTGTGATGTTGCTAATTAAGTTGAATTGTATTCATTCAGGTAATCATGATTAGAGGATGCCGGAGAGGCAGATGACGGGGTGCTAGGGGAGGAGGCGCGATGCCTCTAGTAGCATCCACGCCTAAGGGGTCTAACCCCCAGGAAGACAAACAGGTTGTCAGGAAGGAGAATATAGTGGTGGGTGATGTGGTTGGTATGATGAGGTCTTTTCAGCTGATGTTTGAGGCACTAATTAGTTGTTTGGATAGAGATGAGGCCAGGGCGTCGAAAACCCTTAGGGTCCATCGTGTGCTCCATTCGGTACTGGTACCATTCCCCATGAGCTCGAGAAGGTCAAATTTCAGATTTCTTTGGTGCCTCGGACGGTGCAGCCGCCGAGGCATAGTTGGAGAATATGGCGATGTTCTTTTCACTTCATGACTATACCTCGAACATGAAGGTCTGCATGGCAGTTTTTCAACTGAAGGGGAGTGCTCTTCTATGGTGGAAGATGCTCCTACCGCAATTGAACATGGTCATCGAAGATGTGTCATGGGAACTGTTTGAGGAATGGTTCCAAGAGAGGTACCTATCATAGTAATTCATTGAGCGTCATCTCAACGAGTTCAAAACCTTACGACAGGGTGGTCATACGGTGCCCGAGTACGAGGCCCATTTTATGGATTTTCTTCGGTATGCTCCACATCTTAACACGGAGAAACTTAAGGTCAACATGTTCGTGTTCGGCCTTAATGGAAAAATACATGCAAAGGTTATGATTTTGATGCCTCAAACCTTGCATGATGTCATCCAAAAGGACCTCATAGCACAGGAGGATCTTATCAGCAGGGGTCAAAGTAGGACTCCAGCGAGACCAGCAGGGCAAGTGTCATTTGGTACACAACAGCATCAAACACCAGCCAGACATCCACTACGATATCCTGGCTTCCAGAGGGGATCCACTTTCACTACACCTCGACAACCGACGCCTCAGCAGCGGACACCTTATCGGGGATGACAACATTAGTAGCAGCATCGACCGCATGAGCAACAGTTTAGGCCTGTTCAACAGAACAAACTAGGATTCCATGTCAGTGGGCCATCATCTTCTACTTCGAGTACGAGGAGTACTGGACCGAAGAAGGGGTGTTAGACATGTGGGGAGACACACTACCAGCATGAATTCCCAATGGAGAGAACTAGAGCATATGGATCAATCGGAACCACTACCATCGGAGATATGGGCAAGGCCCATCAGATTCATGTAGTGGTGAATAACCGCCAGGCCGAGCACCAGTATATTATTCTTGAGACGTCAGGTACCGTCGCTAACCATACCCTTAGTATTTTGATAGATCTTAGTGCTATCGAGAGTTTCTTTTCGAGAGCTGTGCTAAAAAGGATTAAGATAAAGGCAGACGAACATGATGAGTTTGGATTCTTAGAGATGGCATCAGGAGCCAAACAGAAGGTTGGAGGAAAGGTTATGGGTTGTACCCTTAACCTGGGAGATTTTTTCACCAGGGCCAACTTGTATGTCATGATCTTAGGATCTTATGACATTGTGATTGGTATGGACTAGTTGGAATTGCATGAGGCGATACTCAACTGTAAGACAAAATGGTTGAGCTTGGTCGATGATGAGGGACATACATGTGTTATTGTAGGTTGAAACCAGGGAGTTTCCCTGAGGTTCATCCCTTCCTTGCAGCTATGGAAGAGCATGCACAAGGGGTGCAATATTTATGCAATCCTTGCATTAAACGAGAAGGGAGTAGCAGAAGGTCTAGAACACCTTCCGGTGGTGAGAGAATTTGTAGACGTCTTTCCGTAGGAGTTACATGGGATGTTGCTGAAGAGGTAATTGGAGTTTAATATAGACCTAAAACCGAGGATTGAATTGATAGATAGAATGCCTTATCGGATGTCTACCCTGGAGTTACAGGAGTTGAGAATGCAACTGAAGGAATTGTTGGACCTGGGACTGATACGTCCAAGTGTGTCACCGTGGGGTGCGCCTGTTATTTTCATACGAAATAAGGATGGGTCATGGAGGATTTGCATTTACTACTGTCAATTGAAAAAAGAAATGATCAAGAATCAATATCCATTGCTGAGGATTGATGATCTATTCGATCAAATGAAGGGTGCGACAGTGTTCTTAAAGATCGATTTGCGATCAGGGTATCACCAGTTACAGATCAAGGAGGATGATGTCCCTAAGACCACCTCTAATGTGAGGTTTGGACATTATGAGTTTACTATTTTACCATTTGGACTGACAAACACCCCAGGGGTATTTATGAGTTTAATGAACAGGGTGTTCTGTGAGTACTTGGACAAGTTCGTCCAAGTATTCATTGACGATATTTTGATTTACTCTCAGTCAACGGAGGAGCATGACGAGAACTTACACTTGGTACTACAGTGTTTACAACAACATAAATTGTATGGGAAGTTGTCCAAATGATCTTTTTATCAATCGAAGATTCACTACTTAGGGCATGTCATCTTCGGTGAAGGTATCATCCTGGATCCAACAAAGGTTGACGCTATTATGGAATGGCCTGGACTGATGAATGTCCCAAAAGTGTGTAGCTTCATGGGTTTAGTAGGATATTATCGACGGTTCATCGAGGGATTTTTGAAGATAGGAAATCCGATCACAGAATTGCAGAAGAAGAGCAAGAAGTTTGTTTGGACCACGAAATGCGTGGAAGCATTTCAGAGGCTCAGGGAGTTGTTGACAACAACACCAATACTAAAGGTCCCTAACATGGATGCAGACTTCCTGGTATGCACTGACGCATCCAAGGAAGGCTTAGGCAGAGTGTTGATGCAAGACAATCGAGTGATCGCTTACATCTCGAGGAAACTGAGAAGGCATGAGGAGAACTATGCGACGCATGATTTGAAGTTGTTATACATCATATATGCCTTGAATGTTTGGAGACACTACCTTGTTGGACAAAAATTTGAACTAAAGACTGACCACTGTGGACTACAACAAATCCTTACGCAAAGTGACCTGAACACGTGACAATGACGTTGGTCAAAATTACTTAGTGAGTATGAATTCGAGATTATTACATAAAAGGAATAGTGAACCAAGTGGCAGGTTCATTGAGTCGGAGACCACACATATTTTCGATGTTTCCTCTTCTGACGAATCTACCTGAAAAGATTCTAACTTTCCAGTGTGATGATGACTAGTACAAAGAGGTCGAGGTTTTTATCAAACAAAACAACAATGATGGTACCAAGATTTGAAAGATTTACGTTTGATGATGATGGTTTATTGAGGTTTAAAATTGGATTTACGTACCACCGAACGACGAGTTGAGGAGCTTGATCCTAAGTGAGGCTCATAGAGAATTTTACATGGCTCATCTTGGAGTCACGAAGTTGAGGGTAGACCTTAAACCCTAATTATTCTGGAAGGGAATGAAGGAAGACATAGTAAACTATGTGGCCAAATGTCTAGAATGTCAGCAGGTAAAGGTTGAACATAGACATCTAGAAGGATTAGTACAGCCACACCCTATTACTGAATCAAAATGGGAGGTTATTTCGATGGATTTTATTGTTGGATTGCCACTGACGATAAGGATACATGACTCGATTTTTGTAGTAGTAGACACTCTGACAAAGAGTGCTTAATTTATTCCTGTGCGTACAATGTATCAGGAACTTGACACAACTAGAGTTTTCATTAGTGATATTGTGAGGCTGCATGGCATGCCTAAGAGGATTATATCTGATCCAGGATTGGTGTTTACTGGACGATTTTGGATGAGTTTCCAAGAGGCCTTGGGAACCCAACTTATCTTTAGTGCGGTGTATCACTTGGAGACTGATGGGTAGACCAAACGAAAGAACTAGACCTTGGAGGACATGTTTCACATGTATGTGATGGACCAACAAAAATGTTGGGAAGAATTATTGCCACTGGTGGAGTTCGCTTATAAAAACAGTTACCAAAGCACCATTAAGATGGAGCCTTTCGAGTTTCTTTACTGCGACTGTGTCGGATGCCTTCGAGTTCAGATCAGAATGAGGATAGGTTCCTGGTGGGACCAGAAGTGATCCATGAAATGGAAGAGAAAATGAAAACAATAAGAGAAAGGATTAAAGAAGTGCAGGATCAACAGAAGAGTTATGTCGATGCGCATCGTGTCGACCGTAGTTATGAGGTTGGCGATTGAGTCTTCTTGTGGGTTAAACCATATAAGAGTTCAATCAAGTTTGGAAAGGGAGCTAAACTCTCTCCTAGGTTGATGGGACCCTTCGAGATTGTGGAGAGAAAGGGGCCCGTGGCCTATCAACTAGCTTTCCCTGATTCTTTGAGGCATATGCATGATGTTTTTCACGTATCTATTTTGAGACATTATATTATTGATCCTACACATGTTATTGACGTGAGTTCCTTGGGGGTATCAGATAAGGGGGCACTCATGGCTGAGTCAATCCGCATCCTAGATCATCACAATCGACAGCTACACCATCAGACAATAGATCAGTTCAAGGTACAGTGGGACAATTATAGTTCGCACTCAGCGACCTGGGAGGACGCACATGATATGCACCAACAGTTTCCATTTTTGTTTGATAGATAGACTCATGATACTAGGATACACATTATTTCGGCACTTATACTGTGAAACTTCAGGACAAATTTTAGACCAAGAGGGGGTTTATGTAACATCCCTCTCTTGGACATTGAGCGAACTTATTCTTTGAGGACACTTGCTCGTAAGTGATCCGTATTATTATGATATCAAAGAATTGATTTTGATTATGAGGCATTATGGGTTGATGAAATGTTGTTTTATTGAATTGACATAGACATGTGCTATTGATTCAGTTTTACTGAGTGTGAAAGATTTTGTACCTCAAGGATGCAGAGGCATTGATGGAACCCTTTGGAGCCCAGATCGAGTCGAGGAGTGAACCATTGGGGTTTGATTGTTTTATATATGATATTAGTGCATCTGATTAGATGATATGATTATGGATATATTGATGACATGATTTGTTGATGATGCAGGCTGACGATATCTTGCCGACCAAACTCACATGTGGAGTAGAGGGGTCACTCATGACTACTAGAGATGTTGAGGGAGAGATGTGGAAAACATCCCTACCACAGGCTACTAGCACTCCTGTCATGGATCAAACTATAGGTTAACATTTACCTAGTTCGAGACAACCCTCGATGCCGTGAGGGAAAACTGCAATAGTCACTCACAATGATTCTAAGGGGTGCACAATAAGGCGGGGGGATTATTCCTTAGAGGGTCTTAGTCTCCCACAAGTTCACCTAGCAGAGTATTGACTCCAGGGGTTTTTGATGTCTACCAAGTTAGTCAAGAGGTGAGTAGCACCCTTGGAGCATGTGGTACGTCCTGAAGGGTATGTCGCGCAAGGGAAACAGATGAGGCGAGTGACACCCTTGGAGTGTGTCATGTGTCCTGAAGGGCACGTCATGCAAGGGAAACATATGAGGTGAGTGGAACCCTTAGAGAACCTAGTGTGTCCCGAAGGGAACGCCACGTCGTTAATGATAAATGAATGAACCTAGATGACCTTAGGATGAATAACGTGATAAGAAATTTTTAAGACAAATTTTGTAATAAATTGTCTCCCAACATGAAAATTAAAGTCTAGGTCTAAATTATATTGGTGGCATAATTTTTCTATCCTTTATATATATATATATATATATATAATAAATAATGATGATAATCTTCATTAATCTTGTAACAAGAAGGGAGTAAGCAATTTAATTGATTCATAATAATCTGTTGGGATAAAAATTAAAAAAGGGGGAATTAATTGTTTTATTATATTATGATAATTTAAAAATTATTAATTAAAAAGAGAAAGGGAAAAATTTCATTTATACACCTGCCAAATTGAGTTCTAAATGAAAAAGGTAAAAAGGGGAAATAAAAAATAATTAGGAAACTAGGAAAAAGTGGAAACCTTAAAAGAAGGGGAACAATAGGAAAAGGTTGTTAGTCCAACTTAGTAAGGTATATACCATTTAAGAACTTTCTAATTTAAAACTGAACTAGCAAATTAATAATGGGGAAAGTTATTAAAACCTGTAAGGGAATTTGGGGACACCAAGGAGCGATTCTAGGAGTGACTCTAGGTGGGTGAGGGAAATAATGGTAATTAACTAATTAAAGAAATTACTTTTTGGTGGAATGAAGGGGATGGGTGACACATGTAAAAGGAGGATTATTATGAATTAAATTAATGAACAGTAAATTAAAAGGGGTTTTGAGGAAATCTTTTGACTTTGAAAATCTATATAATGGAGGGAGGAGGAGGATGAAGGATATCTTCTATTTTCATAATGTTACCATGCAAAAATATATACTTCAATGACTTAGCTTGTGGGAGTTGGGATACCCAACTCGGTGAGGAGTGGTAGCTTGGCCTTGCAAGGTGAGTTGGGATCTAGTTGAATCTCTGGATAGTGTGTGTGGCCCCTTTGTGGCTCGAGGGGCTAAGGGGGAAGAAGAGTACCCCTAGCATTGGCTGGGAGGTACCGGTGAAGTCTCATCGGTCGGCAAGAGGGAGTTGCACGAAGCGTGCAGGACATAAACTCAGAGCATGCGATCAAGCAACGATACACTTCTTTATTTTTTCATGGTAGATTGTATTAGGATATATTCTTTGGATCTACATGTTTAATTGGGTAAGTAAAGTTATTGTCTTAGCATTCTAGTTGATGACTGAATTTTTCCATAGCCTATAGCTCGTTGATTGATTGAATCCCATGGCCTTCTATTCCTGACATGTCTTGACCTCCCTTTGGTGTTTTGATTTGTGAATATTGTGGTTATTTTTTCCTTTCGTCCCTAGCTCACAAGTCCTCGCCTGAGCAATCAGCTAGGAGCCTGATCTATGGTCATCGTTTCAGCGTTAATAGATCTATGGATCTCAACGCCCTGATTTTTTTTGCATGGATGATGAGTGAAGGATGTTCTCGCCAGCCATCTACCTCTGATATTGTCCTTGGATGATGGTTCACCTTGCTCCCTGATGCATTTATTTAACCCTTCAAATTTGATTGTTGGGGAAGTTTTTCTTTAAACTCGACATGTATATATCTCGACGTTATCTCGTTTCTACCATGTTTTTATATCTTGATGGATCAATTTTAACCCTTCATTTTGTTCTTGGATAAATTATAACTTTGTTTTTGTATTGAAGGATAAATTTTAACCCTGGGTTTTTATTCATGGCTAATTTATAAATCTGCCTTGTATTAGTATCCTAGCAATGCAAAAAAAAAAAATGATTCCATTCCCTGTCTGCATTTGTATAATTGGTATCATGGAATTGAAAAACATATTTTTATACCTATCTTCAATTTTTTCTTGGGTTGTGATTCATTTTTTTCCATGCTTTTAATTCCTTGAAAAAATATTTACTTATGATCCCTGTCGACACTTTTGGTTGGGTATCCCAGGCGAATGAAAATGTTTTTATCAATATTTTCATTCTGTTTAGTATCCCCATCTGCGATTGCTTTGTTCTTTGACTGTATAACGTTTTTCCCTGTGATTTTCAATGTGTAATGATGGTAGTATCCTTTCCTCGCGATCTGGGACTGTCTATTTTTGTTGAACGTTTGGGATAGCGTTTTAGTCTAAGGTCACCTTGATATTAGGCAACAAACGGTAGTGGGTCAGTAATTCTATTTTTTTTTACCCATCTTATTTTATTACACGATTTTATTACCACGATTGACTGTTACACGGATTTTATTCCTTACTGTCACTTCCTTAAAGACCATGAATTTCTCTCTAGGATGACTGCATTCTGCTCTATAAATGACCATGTAACAACCCTGGTTAAATAGTTGCATAGGGATTACTAAATATAATTAATTGTCCTAATATGGTTTTAGTTAAACAATGATTAGTATTAATAATATTATTTATTTATTTATTAATTGTTATAACTGTTGATTGATTAATTAATTAATTAATTGATTACTTAACAAATTCAATGATTTAGGTAAAGCATTAAGGGGCTTAATAACTTTAATTTAATCATTATGAAACTTTACGTATGACAGGTTAAGGATAAGATAATAAAGGAAAGGATAAGATAATAAAGGAGGGGATAAGGTAATAATGGGGAGGATAAGGTAATTAATGGAGGATAGGGAGTCAGTGAATGATGGGGGGAGATATCACGGGGAAGAGTCCTATGGGAGATTATTATGAAAATTGGGGGAAGGAGCATTATTGGAGGAGGTATGTATTTCTATTGGATATCTTATGGTTTTGAGGAGTTCGGTCTTAGAGTTTTGGTGAACCATTGCAGGGGGCACCAGGTTGTTGGGGATTTTGGGCATGGGGACCAGGATTCCTTACGGTATCCTAGAGCTAGGGAGTTGGACAGGTTGCTCCTAGCTGGCTGGCTGGTTAGTCGGTTTGAGTAGGGTTTGGTCAAGAAGCAGGCTAGGCAAAGCAATAGGGAGGACAACCAGATAAGAGGGAATTTAGCATCAAGCAGAGGTATTTTTATTTCTGAATTTTATGAGTTATGTGATGATTATGTAATCTATTTGATGGTGTGGTTAAATTTAATTTTCTGCTGAATATTATATGCTTTTACGATGATTAATGAATTACTTACGCATTGAAATAAATTTATTTTTAATTGTATGAAAATTTTAATCTTACTTAATTAATTGAGGTCACTACACATGGTATCAGAGCCCTGGTTCAAAATTTGGAGCCAAGGGCCTACCTACCCAACCTGAAATTTAAACAACCCTAAAACCCTTTAATTAGGTATAAATCTGAGCTCCAAGCTCCAGCTCCACCTATCCTGCAAGAAATACCCAAAAATAAATATCAGACACACGAAACAAAAGGCACCTGTTCTATTAATTTCTCCCGTTTGAAAAAACTGCTAACAATAGAAAATTTAGACTTTGAGAATAATTATGGCAATTCCACTGTTCAATAGGTACAATGGCTACCAGACAAATATTTGAAATAATTCTTCTTATATGTTGTCCTATAAAGGAAGTAGAAGAAATCTCTACTTAAAAGTTTCGAGTCATAAAGTTCCAATAAACATAGATGCAGAACAATTGTCAATTTCAGTAAAAGGAAACATTGACAAGGAAAGATGCATTGACGATGTGGTGCATCTCCTTACCTATAAGGAAATCTAAAAATACATGCCACGGGCTTGGAAAATAGAACATTGCAAGACAAAGTTCCTGATTTGAATATTGCATTTCTGAGAACTATATAGACAGGGAAAATTGACTCGTAAGTAATCCTTATGTACAACATTAATAAAAAATACAAGCCTAATTCTCCTGACACTGGGAGAGTAGGATACAGGGACTGATAAAAAATATATATACATATTAAAGTAAAAAAAAGTTTAATAAAAAAATTAAAAAAAAGGATACAAGTCACATATGTTCCAATGTGTCAAACATAGAAACACAGGGCACACATGCCTTAAATAGGGTGTGTCACTGTGTCATATTCCCTAGCTTTAAGCTGGGACAACATGAAACATATCTGCTCTATACATTATAAAAAATCAATATGGGCACTGACAAACACTAGGAGATAAATCCCAGAAATCCACATCCACAAGAAGCAAGGGATTTGAAGATCAAAGAAAAACAATTAGACTTGATAAATGATGTTGAGATGAGGAAGAAGATCATGGTTTCAAGTCAAGCCATTCAGGCAAAGGAAGATGAAGTTAAACACCAGAACAAGAGGATTCAACAATACCGTACCCGCTACAATCACTGGTGAATATGGTGGCAGAATAGAGGAATATGAGTGAAACTGTAGAGACCATATAAATTTAACATCCATTAATTACATAAACTGTAACAGTAATATCTACTTGATTTCCGAAAATTCAATAATTCCTTTTAATTGAGCACATACGCATTTTAAATTGATCAATGAATAATAAAATTTTATAACAGAATAAAACAAATACATAATTTTAAAATACCTGGGTATGATGCTAACCCTCCATCTTCCACTTGCCCTGTTGACCTTCCTGCTACTGCCTTACCCATCTTGAATCCACGGACCAACTCTGCCCAAAACCGAGTTTCCACCCTGCCAACTAGGACAACTACCTAACTCCAGGATATCATATGGATATCCTGGCCCCCGTGCCCAAAACCCCCAGCAAACCGGTGCCCCCCCGTACTGATCCAACCCGACTACAGAACTCAAACTCTCCTCTCTTTGTGCAAATCCAAGAGAACCCCCAAAATCCAATTCCCCGTAGAGTGATAATCCCCCTTCGTAAAAGAATGCCTTCCACCATAAGGCTCTCCCTGTCATATCACCCCTTCACCAACTTCCCCCTCCTTCATTACATTCCTTATCCATTTATTAATTATCTTATCCTTTCATAGTTAATGCCCCTTATCCCATTATTCATTATTTTATCCTTATATTTAATGTCCTATCCCTTCCTGAATACGTAATCTTTAATTTAACAATATAACTTATTAACCCCCTGTTGACGGGCGAAATTGACCATCCGTCAACTGGGAGAGTGGAACCGGTCCGGGGTTGTCTAAATAAACCAAGCCGTTTGTAATGGACCACCCTGACGAGTTTAACGGCTCCGTTGGCTGCTCTAAGGTCTTCTATGAAAACCAAAGAGAGAATTGATCCGAGCTAAGTAATCTAAGACAAAGAAAACAAACTAAACTATAACTAAATACAAGAAACTAACTAAAATAAAGAAAACTAGAAACTAATAAAACAAAGAAAAGGATCTAATATACTAAATACTAAGTATTCTATACAATCGACTAATTACTATTCTAATAACTCAAATCAACTATCTAATTATCAGCTGCAATATTTCTTATTCACAAATGTACACTATAAACAATCTACATATTTGATTAAAACCTGCAAAACTCATGTATATTCTGCCCTAAGACAGCCAAGAATCTCTTTTAGATTTTTATATTTTGTGAAAAAGAAATAAACATTACTGAAATTAAACAATCTAATATATTGACTGAAATTAGACAATCTAATATAAATCTAATTAAGATTAAATCTAAATTAAACTACTTAATCAAAACAGTAAACAACGAACTAATTGACCTGGAAACGCTCCAAGTCTGCCCTGTGCATGATAACTTCTAAGCTAGTCGGTGAGGAAACTCACACCGTTTTAGCCCTTAATATTTTCGTAAACGATCAGCTATGCTGCTCCTTGAAGTTTTTTACAGGACAAACAAAAAATAAAAGAGAATCATAACAATCTTATGATGATAAATCTCTGCAATAAGGGAAACCTATTATGAAGAACACTTATATATAACAATTCAATTTATGAAGAAGACAAAGCTATCATCCACAAAATGAATTAATAATTGTTATGTCTTTAATCTATTTGGAAGAAACAAGATATGAATAACAGTAATTAAAATTATATCACTTGCATTTGATTTAGATAGCTAAAGTAATCATAAACCATAAACAAAGTGATATACAAAACTCGAAACAAAATGTTGATATATTGAGAAGCTAAAGCTATGACAAAACATCAATTCT
>SNQJ01S0019264.1:112811-137061 GCA_010110895.2 Picea sitchensis | reverse complement strand
TAACTGTAATTGTTCCAAGGTAGTAGCGGTCATAACATTGATGGCTACCCCTAGGTCTATGAGAGTGTTTCCAATGGAGACCTCATTAATAGTTATAGTCACTACAAGGTTTCCTGGGTTCCCATATTTTTCTAGTTTTGGCAGCTCTGATATGTATTCGAAAAGTCCTCCTATCAAGTGTATTGTAGGGGGATTTTTTTCTTCCTACCTGGCTTCTTGATACACAATTCTTTGACTACCTTACTGTAGATTGGAATGTCTTTAATGGATTGAAGCATGGGAATCTTGACACAAATATTTTTCAATTCATTCAAAATGTTAAATTCAGGTCGGGTGGTAGGTTTCTCGATTACCAATCGGTCTAGATAAGGAGTGAACTTCGTAATTTGTGAAGGTTCATTTTGGGGAAGCTTGGGTTCTTGATTTTTCAGGATAATAACATCTTCCCACCTAGTGTCATCTGTGGGTTGTTTGGTGGTTTATTCTTCTTCTTCTTCCTGGATGACTACTAAACGTCTCTGCCTCTCTAGAACTTTTCTCGATCTTAGTAAAATTTCCTGTAATGGAATAGGAGTGATAACATATGTCGGGAAGGCCTGCATATCAACATTGTGAAGAGGTTGACAGAGCTTATTATTAGGATTCGACACTGGTTGTGTCGGTAATAGTGTTCGTCTTGGGGAGCTTTCATTTTGGTATTGTAGCGGTTTTTGTTATGGAATAGGACGTAAAGGTGGTGGAACAAAACCTGGCAGAAGTTGTGGAGTGTTCGGTAGGAGCTAAGGATAATGATGGTTGGACATACGGATAGGTGGGTCTTGAGGGTTTCCTTGGTTATGTCCTCCTCTCCACCCTTAAAACCAAGGATGTTGGTACTGAGTAGACCAGTTTTTCCAACCTGGTGGGTTCCACTGTTGTTGTTGTTGATAATAGGGTGGAACTTGAGATTGTAGATTCGGCTATGTGGGTTGGTTCCTAGGCTGCCATGGCCTCCTAGGTGCATAAGAAGACTCCCCAGGATCTCCACTCTTATATATGGCTAATAAACTAGGCAATGATGGACATTTTCCAGTCACATGGTCTTCTGTACAAAAGCCACAAACTAAAATGTTATCTAATGGGCATTCCCTTAAGGAATGCTTCCTCCTGCATCTTTGGAAATATATGCTCATTGTTGCATTTTCCTCCTCCTGTTTCTTTTTTATTTTTAGGGTGTCCAACTGGGAACCTATTGTTCTTAAGATATCTATTTTTAAGTTTTCCAAAAGGTTCTCTATCTATTCTCTCGTAATACCACCTGAACTAACTGGTTTTAAGCTTCTATTGTAAGGGTCCTGAACATTCTTCCCTGTTTTGGCTCTACTCATTGAGTAATTTTTACACATTTCACATATTTCAACAAATGGTTTATGAGAGATGTCACACGATGCCATCAGGTTAAGCATCTATAGGTATTCTTCTGAAATTCCCTTAAGGAAAAGAGCCCTAATTGCATCCTCTAGGAGGTCATGGTATTTTGACTTCTAGGAGATATAGCCAAATCTTTCCATATAATCTTTGAGGGTCTCGTATTCTAACTGTTGGATTTTAAAGATGTCATTACAAGACTCTTTGGTCTTGCATTAGTCTTGGTACTTCTTAATAAATATGTTTTTCATGGCTTCCCAATACTTAATACTGGATTCTCCCAACCCCATGAACCATCTTAGTGCAGAGTCTTTGAGGGTGGCAGGAAAGAGTTTTAGTTTATGGGCATCTTGTACGTAGTTGTAGCTCCTACACAAGATGTCAAATTCAAATAGGAAGGTGTCTGGATCTTCATTGTTTTTACCATAAAAGGTAGGCAGTGCTGAGAGAGGAATATCCTTCATGTTGACATTTGGAGTGATGTCTAAAATTGGAAACCCGAAGCTAGTTTCGGTTTGGTTTCCAGTTTCTTCTTCCTCCCTGTGTCTTACATTGTTATGGTCCTCCTGATCATCCATGTTGTCTTGGTTTCCAAAAAAATAATACCTAGGTGGTTTTATATTTGAAGAGAACGAGGTTTCTCTTTGATGAAAAGGTCTTCCTACGGATTGGATGTCTGGGACTCTACTCGAGTTGGTTGAGACTATTGGTGCCAAATTTTCTATGTCAGTTTGAGAGATAATTACATTGGCTGAACTACCAATCAAAAAATTCACATGTTTAGGGTCTATGATGTCTTCAAAATTAGGATCTCCTGGTGGTGGTGTAAAAGCAAAGGTTGTATTGTTTGGTTCTGCGGAAGGCTCGAGTGGTCTTTCCTTCTGTCCTAATATGATTGATGCTTCAATTTCTTATTCTATAGTGCCCCCTATGTTAGTCTCTTCAGAGACTACCTTATCTCTTTGAGTTGAGCTAACTCCTATTTTTCAGTATCGGTCTGCGGATTTTATAAGTGGAACATCCCTTCCCTCAAAAAGGTCAGAAGGAACCTTGGTTGAAAGGTCTGATTTAGATTTAATGTATCTATCTTTTGGATCTCTATGTCTATTCATGAAAGAAAGAAAAAACAAAAGAAAGATATACCATTATGTTTCTAGGTCTATTCATGAAAGTAAACAAAAAAAAAAGGAAAAACTACCATTGGGTTTGGGGGAGCCTGCAATAGTAGATGTGCAGGTTCTTACCTCTCGTCTTAAAATTCCCCCACCACTAATCAAATGCTAAAGTCTAGGAATAATCTATTTCCTAACTACTTCTTACCTTGAGACAACTCCCCGGAAACGATGCCAAAAATGATGGGTGTTATATAATCACTAAAAACACACTAAAAACCCTCAATTAAATTATCAACCCGAGGTAAGTAAACTTTGAGTTGTAGAAAAATATATGCCAAGGTAGAAGGGTTGGTAGTAGTATAGTCTAACTAAGTAAGTGGCTATCTAAGGCTAATCTATTCAAGCAAATCTATCTAATGAGCAAACCCTACTAAGAAACTTAAACTAGGTAACCAAAGTACTTTTGGACCAAGGATCGATGGATAGTTCTAGGAAAATAAGTGAAAACCCTACTTGAAGCAAACTAGTTCATAACAATAAGCAAAATAAACTATTAAGCATAACAATAAGCAAATAACAAAAGCAAACTACTTTAACTTGCCAACCTACATTCAATGAGCAACTACCCTATGAAAGCAAGTAAATAAACAAGCAAGCAACTATTCTACTAAAGCAAGCAAACAAGAACAACTAGCTAACCTATTAAAGCAAGTAAACAAAAAAACTAACTAACCTATTAAAGCAAGTAAGCAACTAATTGCTCTAAGACAACTTCTACTGCAAGTAATTTAATAAAAACTTCTCATTGAACAACTATCTAGCCTAAGAGGCAAGTGGACTATATTCTTAATTCAGACTTCAAAACTATTTCTAATTCATGAAAGGAAATCTATTTAATTGAAAGCAAGAAAGAACTAACAACTAACCTTTAATCTATGATAAGCAAACAACTCTCTAACCTATCAAAGCAAAAGACTATCTATCCTACAGTAGCAATAAAACTATCTTCTAAGCTATGAAAGAAAGAAACTATATCTTATGATCTATGACAGCAGGAAACTGGATCTTTTAACCTATGAAAGAAAGAAAACTATCTTTTAACCTATTAAAACAGGAAAAATATATTTTAACCTATGAAAACAGGAAAACTATGTTTTAACCTATGAAAACAAGAAAACTATATTTTAACCTATGAAAACTCAAATATAGTGTTGGTGGTTGTGTGAATGTCTCTGGTGTCTATGATATATCGATGGCACTTGACAACAAAGGATAATTCAAGTGTTATAATCTCAATATTGATCTCAATAACAAAGTGAAAGGTATGGATTAAACAATCCAATGAGAATTTAGCCATTACGGAAACAATATTAATTACCCTGCATATTCATGGAATTATTAACCATCAACAATATAACGAGATTATAATTATACTTCTATGCTATGTAAGAAACATTCATATGTAGATTCAACCATTAACTAAGAATTGTAATTGCAGTCTAGTTCTAAGAAAGAAAAATATATAAAATGAAACTATGCTATACATATTTTAACAATTCAAAATACGATAAGAAAAATGCTTGAAAAAAGAATTAACACATGACATATAAAAAGTAAACTAATGCATTTATTGACTAACAACTCGTTAAGAAAATTCTACAATTAATAAGACTGAAATTAACCCTATCCATCCACCAAATCCTTGTTAAAGAAAACCCAAATTAAAACTCTGTTCTACTCTATTTAAAACTCTGTTTTAAATTTAATTCTAACAGCATAAAATAAAACACAGTCTAATATCTAATTGCACATGGGGTTAGTCTATAAATTTGAAAATTCATTCCTAACTACAAAATCAACGCATGCTAACACAATCCTTCATACTAACTTGCAAAAGAGAGTCAAAGAAATTAAACTACAACAACAAATTAATTAACAAAATGATAATGCATGTACAGGAAATAAAGAGAAACAACTAAACTATAAAATGCATAAATAACCTAAAGAATAGTTACTAGACTGCTGGTGGCCCCCCCCAGCAAGTCGGGGTTATTTCTCAAACACACATCATGAGCTCAGCAAGATGAATTCACCATTAAAACGTAGAAACATAGTTTTATATAACTTCGGCAATGGAAAATGGAAAAAATAAATGGTAGTCACATTTTTCTCCAATACACTACCCCTATTGCTTCTTAAGCTATTGTCTGACCATCCTGGTGGTATTTATAAGCTTACATACCAAGTGGTCGACCATAGGAGGGTCGAACCACTTCTAAATTCGACAATTTACATTAAATGATGCCCCAACTGTTGAAACGGAGCAAGCCAACAATCGCCCTGTTTAACAACCAAAATTGAGTTGTCAGGAGTTCAGTAGTTGTAGGGGGCAAGCATGAACAAAACCCACATTCTCGATTCGCCCATCACTGGTTGCCAATACCATAACTGCCAATTTGCCCACTGTTTTTGTGCAGGATGCGATGTTGGACGTAGTCTCGGATCAGGTATCGGATCGAATGCTGGAATGAGTGTCGGACTGAGTGCCAGAAGCAAAAACGTGATGCATTTTTTCCCTATAACACCAAAAAAAATGAATCAGATCCATGAAAGCATAAAAATATGATGAATTATACTCAATATTATCATCAAACACGAATCATACGTACCTAGTGTAGGTCATACCATTTTAGCATAAAATTCTTCAAAAATCTCCTTCAAAACATGAAAAACACATATGTACATTCGGAAAAAAGTGTCTAATAATTGTCATAAATTGCTCATATCTCGGGCCCAACAACATTCATCAACTAGAAGGGAGAGTCTGGTCCGAGGTTGTCAAAGTTAACCTAAGTTGTTTTGGATAAGTCACCCTAACAGGTTTAACGACTCTGTTAGCCGATAAAAGTATCTAATCTATGCTACAAAAAAATATCTAACTATTCATTAATGAATACCTACTATATACATTTACAATTCACACATTTTATATACAAAATATACAAATAAACAGGTTCATGATTTGAGAGAAACCTTGAAAAACTAAGATTGTAAAAGAGAACCAAATCTTAGGAAAACTTATAATTTGAGGAAAATGAATATACCATACTAATTCTATTTTTAAACTACACTAGCTAACAACTAAATCAAAACTTAACCTAATCACCAATAGGAATGTAAAACATGATTACAATTTTAAGTCTAATGAACAAAGCATTTATACTAAATGATAAGAATTATGATTCACATTCATTAAATTAAATCAAAGAAACAAATTTACTAATCTATCTAAGCCTCGAGCGAAAGACGTCAAATGATTGTGTCTTCCTGTGTTAGATCTCTTCCAACAATCTATCTGTTGAGTAAAAACTATGGAATACAACTGTGGAATTGAAAAATACAAAACATCTGAGGAAAACAATTTCAATAGGGTATTGATATTTTAATGCAGGAAAAGACAGAACAACTAATAAGATATGATCCTTTATGAAGAAAAATAATTATTATGCTCAGAGGAAAACAATCACATTTACAGTATAAATGATTGTATGAATATACCATACAAGTAAACTTTATATGTTATAACATATGTGATAATCCAATTTGCATCATCAAAAACTTTAATTATTGGGACAATAAACTATTAAAATCAAAATTAAACTAAGTGAATATAAATGTTTGTAATATCAATGAATGGATAAACTAGACAAAAGCTAAGTTTAATCAACACCATACTATTTAAAAAGAAAAATTAAACATATCATTCCAAGAAAGATATTATATTGAAACATAAAAAAAATCCCTCACAGGAATAAAACCTAAGGCAATTTGGAACAACACGTTCTTCTAATATTCACTTGTTCATTATCCCAAAATTTTCACCATGTCTTGACTAAAAAACAAATGAGTATTTAAAAAAAATGGGGATTGACTCTCATATCCGTATGATAGAGGTAAATGTTTTAAAAATAAATAAATTGGAATATCAAATCCTAATCTGAGTTTACAATAAAAATGTTTGTAACAACTTATACAAAGTTTGTTTTGGCAACCAAAAAAAATATGTCACCCACTATTTTGAACTAGATTCTATTACTAAAAATAAAAATAAAAAAACCCACAATCTCCAACAGCCAGACAACGTAAATGGCATCCTTTTGTTCATTTAGAGACCTAAAATAAAAATAAAATTTAATTAGAAATCATATCAAACTTAATTAAGACTAGCTACAAAATTTATGATTATGTAGTTGGTCTAAAAACAATCATAATAAAAGCCAACTAGTATCAAAACAAAACAAATTCAACTGAAATGAAGCCATAAATCTTGTTACCCAAATTAAGCATTTGAAATTGAAGATGTGTGTAGTTTTGATCCAATAGTAATATTGACATTTGTTGATTTCTTAATGATAATATCCCTAGAATTTCTAAAATTTTTACTTTCCCGAGACATGCTCTGTTGTGTTTCATTTTTTAATTTCTAGTTATCCCTTTCAAGTTCTCTATTTTGTCTCATTACCTGGTTTAGGTGCATTTGTAAATATGGGACATCCGCATAATACCTTTGAGCCCATGTTAGGTAGTCACGGCAACACTCAGATTCCAAATTTTGGATCGACTATTTTCGATCTGTGTCCGAGGGCTTTTCATGAACCATTTTCGCTTCTAAATCAACCTGAATGCATGAGAACCCTTCACAATTTTGAAGGAAGGGAGGTAGATTTGAAACACAAACATATTGACTATGACTTTCTTCTTCACAATATTCATTTGTGTTTTCGGAGGAATCTTGATCTTCCACTTTTATCGTTCATATTGGGCTCTCCCTTCATTTGTGTTTATTTCTAATCATTATAGACAAAATGTGACTGGCCCTTTTATTCTTAAAACTGATTTCACAGATATTCTAAAATTTTCTGGTTCGTTTACCCTATTCCTTGAGATTTTGATCAAACTTTGGACACATGGGCTATGTCTTTTGATCAACATAATCCAATGGTTCGTTCTTCAACCAGATGAGGAATTCTTCTATAGACCATTTGGGAACAAACCCTTTTCTTTTTCGTGTCACCCGTGCTACAAGAATTACGTCTACTTGGCCATTGAGAGACAAAAGGGAATCATCATGGATTCAGACTTCAATATGAACCTCTTGAGGAAGATTCTTAGGAGAATTGGATTCCTCAACAACCTGAGTTAAGTAGATGATAGGGTCATTATGTTGGGCCAAGAATTGATTTCTTAGCATAAAGTTTTCCAAGTTGTCCCATGTGTTGGTAAGGTGATATTCAACTATGGTGTGAATGATGCCATGATGAAATAGACTTGTCTCATGGTTTTGAATCGGTCGTTGGTAAAATTTAGACATTTTTTGAAGACTCCTATGTAGATAAAAGGGTAGGTTTAAATGAAACCCCTGAAAGGTCATGAGAGATCGAATGTGGAAATAGAAAACAAGGTCATAGAATCCTTCACAGGTAACAAACTGTTTAATTATCAACAAGAGACTGTGCCACCTACTATGAAATATTTCTATTGGCATACCCTTAATGTGGTATCGCGAACATTTCAATTCCAAAAGAGACTAACACGAGATAATTTTTACTTTCATGTTTTTGAACCATTTATCCCCTAACTGAGGAAGACCCGTGGCCCAAGCAATAAATTCCTCATCAACTTGCAACTGAACATCCCCAACCTTAACCTTGGTACCATCAAATTTTTTGGCAAATGATCAGGCCACTTCAATGTTAAATCCCTTAAATGATTGTATAAACCCTAACCACCCAACCTTGGAGAGAATATCAGTCGTGTCATCATAATTTAGCAACTCCCGCAACCCATTCAGCTCTATTCTCACTATAGGGGCCATAAGTTCTCTGGAAGGGTTAGTAACTAAGGTGGACCAGAAAATGGACAGGTGGTTTTTGTAAAGGTAAGAACATTGTAGACACAACAAACCAAAACCATAAGTAACAAATGAAGTCATATTGACATACTTGATGATAATTGAAACCCAAAGGAGTTGAGGACGTCTTAAAACCATCAAACATTTGAAACCTTGATTACATTCTGTAAAACAGAGGACAGGAGAATTCGAAACACAATGAGTCATGTAACCCTTATGGCCTGCCACAAACCCTTGATCCGAATTCAGGGACAATGACATGGTAAAACTAATGATTTTGCACACAATCAAAAGTTTGGGCCGAGGTATAGGAGCATCCTCGAAGAGCATTGCGCAATACATGATTGGTATGATCAAGTGATATGCCGAGATCTTAGAGAGGGATAGTTTTACAAAACCCTTTTTTTTAATTAATTTGTCTTGGTATTCAATAGGGTTTGGTCTAACCTCAACCCTCATTAAGGATTAAAAGGGTTAATCAATCAATATCACCCATTTGTTTTTTAAATTGAATTTTGGATCGAGGAAAAATGAATTATACTTAAGTTATTCAACCTTCAAACAAACCATATCCCTGAGACCTTCTTCCTGTACATAAGATTAGGGAAGACAAAATGATGATGTTTGATCCATGCAAGGGGTTATGAAGATACTGTCGAAAAAGTTTACCCAACGATTTGCACGAAAAGAGCCCTTCATTTTATGCTTCAGAGTCATGAAATTAGGAGAGAATGCAATCATTATGTCAAAAAAAAACATACTCACATTAATAGGGAAAAGTTTAAGCAATATTGATTAGCATTATTTAAACAACACATATTTACAAAAAAGATCTGTGAGTCTAATGAACACACATACTGAGCAGTGAGTAAAAGACAACTCTGCATCTCAAAAGGCAATGAAGAACAAGGTGCTAGTTGGCAACCTACAGTATCAAGGGTCGAAGACTTTGATAAAGTAATTGATGATGTTAAAAAAATATTTTAATGAGCTTAGTATCAAGGGTCGAGAGGAAAAAACTTTGCTAACTTTGAAGCGAGAGGGTGGATAATAAAAATATTTGAGAATTTGACATTTTGAATTTGCAAATGGATGATAAAAATAATATATATTTTTATTTTAATTTGAAATAAATAAAATTATGTAATTTGTATAAATCGAGCTTTCTAATATATCATTTCAATTTTTTTTTTTAAACTTCCAATCATTTATTTAAAATTTTATTATCTGAATTTTTTGAAAAATAAATAATTTTACAAAATTTTATTAATAATATAAATAATTATTTTTAGTTAAAAACTTTGATATTTATTATCAATATTTTTAAAAAATAAACAATTTTACAAAACTTTACCAGTAATATATATATAATTATTTTTAATTAAAAAATTAATATTTATTATTAATGTTTTTAAAAAAATAAACAATTTTACAAAACTTTACCAATTATATATATATATATATATATATATAATTATTTTTAATTAAAAAATTAATTGTTTTAATTAAAAATTTTGATGTGTCGTTATTATTTACTATTTCAATGTTTATTTTATTTTAATTTATGATTCATAATTTTGTCGAACCATAACTCACATATAAGATCATCTTCTTAGCCGTTTTTTCAGACAACATGTAACATATAAGATTATCTTTCCTATCAATCATATTAAATTTTTGTATAGCATTCACATTTAAATGTTTTTTTTGGTTTATGTTTGACAATTTTGTCAAACAATAACTCACATATAAGATTATCTTCTTCGCCATTTTGTCAATATATGATTAATAATTATAAATGCTTTTCAAATTTATTGTGTGATTGTAGTCTATCATGGAACGAAAAATATAGATGGATACAAAGATAAAAATATAAAAGTAAAGATGTAAATAAATGGTTAAGAAATGAGTATTCATATCATTAATTAATAAATGATGTTTAAATCATTAGTTTTTAGGTGTAAAGGGATTGATTATAATTTAGATGGGACAATATGAAACAAGTTATGAATGGAATATAAGTAAAACAATTAATAATTAAGAAAATGTTATGGATTTGTATTATGGATTTAAGATTTTTTACTAACTAAAGATCATTGAGCTTTTGATTATAAACAAATGGATTTGATCAATTGTGTTCTATTATGTGTTGAGGATTCGAAATTGTTAAGAAAATATTTTGGTCAACAATACTTCTAGCTTGGAGGTCAAAATTATGCGGATCACCTTGAATAGGAAGGGATGAGTTTTAATTCCCTCAAGCCTCATGGTACTCTATTACACATTCCATTTGATGGAGGAACAAGCCCATATGTGGTTTGGTAATAAGATGAATGATAGAGGTGAGATTAATCTAGAATATAGCCTAGTTGGTTTTATTGAGACTAGCTGGTGTTATGCATGGCCTGAAGAGGTCTGTAAAACAATCATTTTCATGGGTGTCAACCATGTAGTGATTTGGATACAAGTTCATTTTCATGGGTGTCAACCATGTAGTGATTTGGATACAAGTTCTTTATGATAGAGTAGAAAATCATATTGGGGTCTATATATGTCAATAGATTGGAACCAATCTTAACTAGAATTTAAATGTTGGAGAAGCATGAAAGACTTTGAGAATGGAAAGTCGCAATCATTTTGATCATTGTTTCTCTTGCAAGGTTGTGGACCTTCATGGAGTCTTAAGGAGGAAAGAGAGGCTTTTAATAGGAAACTAGGTAGCTATCTCCAAATTAACAAGCATAATTTATTCTTAAGGTGAAGCTCAAAACATAGGATATGCAAAGATTTTGGAGATCGTGACTCATCAAAAAGGAAAATTAAGAAGTTAGAAACTGAGTGCAACATGCCATACCAATTGATGGTAGGCCTAGCAGAGAGCTTGCATTTTAGTCTCATTTTCAAGAATATTAATTGGTTCTACCCCTGAAGGTGCAAGGGAAGAAGATTCAGTGCAACAAGCTCTTCTCGATGTGGAGATGGAATTCATAGACCAATAACCCAAGCCCTTTCAAAGGAAAATCATGAAGCTCATAACAAACATGCCTTTGTTTGACACCAAGTTTTAGCTATGGTTTACAAGTCAATTTAATGTTATGTCACTTCTTTAGGATATATAATAGTAGGATTTTATGTTACTTATTTGTGAAAGATAAAACAATTCAATCTATAGTTAATTTTTTGAAATTTTGAACATTTTCTAAATAACTCACTTTTGCAAAATCCTAATTTTTTTTTATTAATAACATCTACATTACATTGCACAACACTTATTTTAATACAAATCTTAACCATTTTAGTTTAAAAGAAGAAAAAACAATACTTGAAATTACATTTCTACATTTAAACGAAACAAATCATATCAATATTAATTCAATAAGAAAAAAATTTATTATTGAATTACTAAAATTATAATATATTATTATATGATATATTATATAAATCTAAAAATTAATAACTCTATATCTCTATTATAAATTATACTTATAACTACTCCAGATATATTTGGATACCCAATCCTAAACTAAACTTTATTCTAAATTGGAAAATAAAAACAACAAACATAAAGATCAAACGAGTACTTATTTTTTAATTTTATGTAACTCTCGTATTTTGTTTTGATATTTATCTGAACATCGAACAAAAGATATTTCACATAGTAAAGGGGAAACTATTCATATTAAATTGATATTGTGTACCATTGACATTTAAAATGTTTATTATAATCTCTGTGTGAAATTTTGTCGAACTATATGTAACATAGAAGATTGTATTCCCTATCCACCATCGGTTCACTAAAAATCTTTGTATGTCGAATCTTAACCCTTATGTATAACTTAAAAATATATGTATAACTTAAAAATAGGAAAAAAAAATGAATTAACCTGTAGCTCATGGGTGAGACAAGTTGCACTTGGAAGCTGTCAAACAATGTTGCTACTTCATTCCTTAAACAATCAAAGATACATGCATTTGTAATATTACTTCATTTAGGGAGATCAAACAAACTCCTGGAAAATAGGATTTAAGTTTTAAATGCAAACAGAATCAAAACTACCTAACAAATATTTTCTTCATTATTTCCAAGTCTCCCTGATGGAGGAGCATCGCTCCAACCTAACAACGCGCTAGCTAGACAACACATCAAAGTGCATTCAAGAAGGGGAGAGCCGACAACCCTCTCATTTTCCCCTCACTTTCAAATTTCAAATTGTAATTAAATGTTGTAAGGCTAGAAGAGCCACACCAATGCCTTTGTGTAGGCAGGAGATGAAGTCGCCTTTAATGGTTGACAGGTTGATGAAGATCTAGATCCGATTCGGACTAGAAAACCACTGATTGTAATTCAATGAAAATTAATGAGAGTAGGTAGCTTGGAGGGAAGAGCTCGAGGAGCCCCTCTTTTGTAAAAAGATCTTTGTATCTAGATTCATTAGACATGGCTAGAACAGATTATAATAGAGGAAGAGAGAAAAGAGTTGAGACTCAGTCCCAGTCCGAGCTTCTGTACATATTGTAACAGGCATTCTGAGATTAATACAAAGAGCAGTCTTTCTTGCATAAGATTCTTTGTGTGTTTCCATGTGTTTTATGAATGTCATCTATGTTTGTTCTTCTGAATGTATGTTGTAGATGTATGTTAGATTCCATCTGCAGGGATAGAAAAAATTATCTGTCTGAGAGTTCTTTGATTTCAGTCTGGGTTCCTTGTGGCTTAATGTAAGGGGTTGCATGATAGAGTGTTGAGGATTTTGTGAGTCAGTGAAAAGAGTGCACATATGAATTCTATGGAATTCAGGAAAGAACATGCCAGGAGGGCACACCAGAGGATTCATAGACTTAGGAAGAAGCCCCAGAGTTATTGAATACTTTGGAGGTGAAACTCTGCAGAGGAGGGCACAGAGAGAAAATAGAATCACTGAGGATTTTGTGAAGCTCTGATAGGAGGGCATCGAGTGAGTGAAAAGAGTGCATAAGAATAACTCTATTTCAAGTTCAAAGATAAGGGAAGTGTCTAGGAGAAGACACTCACAGAGTTGTTGAATACTCTGCAGGCTCAGCAAGGAGTGCTTGAGTAGAAGTTGCCAAGAGGGAACTTGCAACTCTTCGAGGGACAGAAGGGACAGAGACATTTGAGGTCTGAGTAGTTGAAGCTCAAGGAGACAGAGATGTTGAACACTCTAGAGGAAGACCTATGCAAGGATTGCACCAGGCCAACACTTGGACGAATTGTTGAAATACAACCAGTTGAAGGTTGGTCAAGCATAAGGAGTGTGTGGAGGAGAGAACTTGTTTCAAGTTCGAAATCTTAGGAGGTCGAGCACAGAATGTGCCAGGAGGGCACCATAATTCTTTTGGGAAGACGCAAAAAGGTTGATTTCCTTAGATATTGAACGAGTTTAAACCTCAGAAGAGATAGCACAAGGATTGTGCAGGAGTGGACTTATTCTAAGTCCAAAAGCTCAGGAGAGACAACGTTTTTAGAATGCAGGTGAGACTCAAGACATAGGGCTCACAACAGAAGAATCAAAGCCCACAACCTTTGAAACTATTGAATTATTCCAAAGTTAGGGAGAAATTACAAGGTCGGGAGGAGGAGTAGAAACAACCGTCAGATCGGCTGTGGGAAGAAAATTTGGACCATTGTAACCCACGTCCAAACAATGAGAAGCGAGGGCAAGAGCAGATCAGATCTAGATCATTGGATCTGAGTACGTGGACCAACAACTGTTGGATCCAGAGAACATGCACAAGGTTTAACCCCGTTGGAGTTTCATAGGAGAGTGGATGTCGCAAAATGCGAAGTCCTAAAACCATCGGGACCATCCATCGTTAGAGGACAGGTGGCAGCGGATCAACATTTCGTTGACTTGCGACTCGGAGAAGTCAAAGGGAAAAATTATAAGAACTCGTGAAACCTGAGTTCGCGACTTGATTGTAGCCATCGATCAAGGAAAGAACGTGGACCATTGATTGTCTAGGGAAGTATCAAGTCCCAAAACCATCGGGACCATCCATAGAAAGGGGACACATGGCAAAGGATCATCATTTCGCTAACTTGAAGGAGGGAAAGGTCAAAGGATAGAATCATGAGAAATCGTGAGGCTCGAGTTCGCGATTTGTTATTGGCCGTCAGATCTAGAGGAGCGTGAGCTGTTGATTTGGCGCTCCGAAATATTGACATTTTGGGATATCAGGGATTTAGAGCAGGGAGGTGAGCGACCCTCCAACTTCACAAAACACGAAGTCCCGATACATGAAACCTCGACGTGCTTTAGATTTGAGCCTCAGGTCATGACCGAAGGTCACATCGATGGAATTTAAGGAAAGGAGCTAGCAAGTGCTAGGCCCTTTTCATATTTTCGGGAATCAGAGGAGTCGGGGTGACTCATACGTAGAAGTCCCAAAATCGTGAAATGCAAAGTGCCTTTTGGTTAGGCTTGTGGTCACGGGTAGTGGTCATGTGGAGGAGAATATCACATCTAGTTCTTGTGCACGCAGGCTGAGTTTCACATTTGGACCTGTGGATATTGGTTGTGGAGATTGTAGTAGGGAATCGAAGAGCTTCTTCAAGCTCAGATATCAAAGGACGATCCTTGACCGGGAGGTCGACGAACCTTGCAGAGGTAGGGGCTTTGAGTCATGTGGTATCAGAGTGTAGATTTTGTTTGCAGACCATAGACAAAAGAAGGACAGTGAAAGGATATAGTCTGATACCATCATGTGGTATCAGAGCTGATTTTTTTCATCTGTATATTTCAGGAAAAGGAGGTAAAGGAGATAGTCTGATACCATAAGTGTTATTAGAAGATGGAGACAGGTTGTTGATGCTCTGTAGAGATATGTTTGCATGTAGGCAGCAGACAATAGACAACTAGGTGGGTTGTAGGAAACGCTGGGAATGCTCTCAGTTGTAGAGTAAACAACAAACTTGCCAGGAGGGCAGGTAGAGGAAGAAGATGGCTACTGAAGGCCATGAATGTGGTCCAAGAGAAGACCGCCAGCAGAAAAGCAAGGTTGAGATAGACAAAGAACTCATTGAGATGAGAGAATGATTGGAGAAGCTTGCATTTAAAATGAATAAGGATGCTAAAGAGCATTGGGTGTATGAGTGGCCCATGAAGAAGAAGGTGAAGTGGCCAGTCAAGGAATTATTGGCCAGAGGACAACAAAGGTTGTTGAGAGTGTGGTTGAGGTACGTTGAAAGCCTCAGAGGTGAAGAGGAGATGGATCACATCTGTGAGCTAGAAACTGGGAAGAGTCTCAATGATGGTGAGGAGAAGAGATAAGAGAAGGGTCTCAAAAACTTCTAGGTGAGCAGTGAGGAACTTTCAGGTTGCCTAAAGGGAAATGAGAAGAGTTCAATGATTGATCTCAAAGACTGCTAAATGGGCAGTGAAGAAATTTCATATTTTCAGGTGTTCAATGAGATGGGATCATTTGAGGATCTCATAGAGTGCCAGGAGGGCAGGGAAGAAATCCTAGATTGCCAGGTGGGAAAGGGAGAGGAGATGAGACTATCTGATAGTCTCATGAACTCAGAGGTGAGTTTGTATCAACAAGGAATGCTGACAAAGGAGGAGCAGAGGAGTATTTTGATCATTGGGAGAATTCAGATATTCCTACCAAGCAACCCAGTTGAGGCCAGAGCATGTATTGCGTATGTGACAACAGAAGAAAGACAGCCAGCAATAACTGTCATAGAGGAAGAAGAAATGGAGCAGACCTCATAATCTGCCCCAGCAGAAGAAGAGCATGTAGATAAGTTTCTCACTCCATGGGAGAAGGAGTTGGAGATGTTGGAGGATTGGTTGAACAATCCAGAGCCAATAGATGACTGCTATGAGCAGACAGTCATGCAGATCATAGGAGAAGAGCATTCGAAAAAATTTCTCAGAAATTTTCAGCTAAGAAGTTGAACAGGAGATGACTACAGCACTGAAACTTGCAACGAAAAATGAAGAAGAATTCTAGTCTGGGGAGTATCTAGAGGAAGTTGGAGATATGCCAGCAGGAGAGCTGACAGTCAAGATGTCAGAGGAGGAATCTGAGCAACAACGCAGTGATGAGACTACAGAACTGAAGTCTACAGCAGGGTGGCAAGATAAGGTCACAAGAGATGGAGAAAATCGCAAGGGTGATCAAGTTGATCTTCCCATCAATGAGGAGGGAGTGCAGCAGGGAAGACTACATAAAGAGATCCATCCATTGGAACAACTGGACAGGGAGATAGAAGAAGTCAGAAAGATGATGTTGAGGTCAACACATGAGACTGCCAGCAAGGAGAAGCTAAGCAGAAGGGATCCTGCCATAGCAGCAGGGAAGAAGCAGGAGCAACAGCGGCAAAGCAGTTGAGCAGATGGACAGCTCCAAAGAACAATTTGGGATCTAGGTGTATTTCAACAAAGTTGGGAAGCTCATGAGTAGGATCTCATGAATTTTTCACAGCGGTGGAGTATGATGTAGGAGCATCGCTCCAACCTAGTAATGCGCCAGCTAGATGACACATCAAAGCGCATTCAAGGAGGGGAGAGGTGACAACCCTCTCATTTTTCCCTCACTTTCAAATTTCAAATTGTAATTGAATGTTTTAAGGTCGGAAGAGTCACGTCGATGCCTTTGTGTAGGCAGGAGATGAAGTTGCCTTTAATGGTTGACAGGTTGATGAAGATCTAGATTTGATTTGGACTAGACAACCATTGATTGTAATTCAATGAAAATTAATGAGAGTGGGTAGTTTGGAGGGAAGAGCTCGAGAAGCCCCTCTTTTGTAAAAAGAATTCATTAGCTAAGGCTAGAATAGATTAAAATAGAGGAAGAGAGAAAAGAGTCGAGACTTTTTTGCAGTCCGAGATTTTGTACACATTGTAATAGGCATTCTAAGATTAATACAAAGAGCAGTTTTTCTTGCATAAGATTCTTTGTGTGTTTCCATGTGTTTTACGAATGTCATCTGTGTATGTTCTTATGAATGTATGTTGTATATGTATGTTAGATTACATATGCAGGGATAGAAATAATTCTTTGTCTGAGAGTTCTTTGATTTCAATCTGGGTTCTTTGTGGCTTAATGCAAGGGGTTGCATGACAGAGTGTTGAGGACTCTGTGAGCCAGTGCAAAGAGTGCACATCTGAGTTCTATGTAATTCAGGCAATAACGTGCTAGGAGGGCGCACTAGAGGAGTCATAGACTCAGCGTTACTGAATAATTTAGAGGTGAAACTATGCAGAGCAGGGCACAGAGAGAAAACATAATCACTGAGGATTTTCTGAAGCTCTGCCAGGAGGGCATCGAGTGAGTGAAAAGAGTGCACAAGAAGAAATATATTTCAAGTTCATAGATAAGGGAAGTGTCTAGGAGAAGACACTCATAGAGTTGTTGAATACTCTGCAGGCTCAGAAAGGAGTGCTTGAGTGGAAGTTGCCAAGAGGGCATTTGCATCTCTTAGAGGGACAGAAGGGATAGAGACCTTTAAGGTCTGAGTAGTTGAAGCTCAAGGAGATAGAGTTGTTGAACACTCTGGAGGAATACCTATGCAAGGATTGCACCAGGCCAACACTCAGACGAAGTGTTGAAAGAAATCTAGTTGAAAGTTGTTCAAGCATAAGGAGTGTGCGGAGGAGAGAACTTGTTTCAAGTTTGAAAGCTCAGGAGGTTGAGTGCAGAATGTGTCAGGAGGTCACCAGAAGTCTTTTGCGAAGACGCAGAAGGTTCGAGTCCATTAGATATTGAGCGATTTTAAACCTCAGAAGAGATAGCATAAGGACTATGTAGGAGTGGACTTATTCCAAGTCCAAAAGATCAGGAGAGACAACGTCTTTAGAACACAGGTGAGACTCAAGACATTGGGCTCACAATAGAAGAATCAAAGGCCACAACCTTTGAAACTTTTGAATTCTTCCAAATTCAGGGAGAAATTACAAGCGCGAGAGAAGGAGAGACAACAACCATCATATCGGTTGTGGGAAGAAAATTTGGACCGTTGGAACCCACATCTAGACAAAGAGAAGTGAGCGCAGAAGGAGATTATATCTAGACCGTTGGATCTAAGTGCGTGGACCAACGGCCGTTGGATCCAGGGAACATGCACAAGGTTTAACCCCGTTGGAGTTGCACAGGAGAGTGGACCTCGCGAAACACAAAGTCCTGAAACCATTGGGACCATCCATTGTCAGAGGACAGGTGGCAGCAGATCAGCATTTCACTGACTCGCGACTTGGAGAATTCAAAGGGAAAAATTATAAGAACTCGTGAAACCTAAGTTCACGACTTGATCATAGTTGGAAATCAAGGAGAGAACGTGGAGCGTTGATTGTCCAAGGAAGTCCCAAGTCATGAAACCATAGGGACCGTCCATCGAAAGGGGACACGTGGTGAAGGATCAACATTTCGCTGACTCGCAGGAGGGAAAGGTCAAAGGGTAGAATTGTGAGAACTCGCGAGGCCCAAGTTTGTGATTTGTTAGTGGCCATTAGATCCAGAGGAGCACAAGCCATTGATTTGGTGCTTCGAAACATCTGCATTTTGGGATATCGGGGATCGGGAGCAAGGAGGCGAGTGACCCTCCAACTTCGTGAAATTCGAAGTCCTGATATGCGAAACCCCAACGCGCTTGAGAGTTGAGCCCCAGGTCATGATCGAAGGTCACATCGATCGAAGTTAAGGAAAGGAGCTAGCAAGTGCTAGGCCCTTTTTGGAGTTTCGGGAATCAGAGGAGTCAGGGTGACTTATACGTAGAAGTCTCGAAATCGTGAAATGCGAAGTGCCTTTTGGTTAGGCTTGTGGTCACGGGGAGGAGAAGCTCACATATGATGCTTGTGCGCACGAGCTGAGTTTCACATTTGGACCTATGGATATTGGTTGTGGAGATTCCAGTAGGGAATCGAAGAGCTTCTTCAAGCTCAGAGATCAGAGGATGATCCTTGACTGAGAGGTCGACAGACCCTGACGAGGTAGGGGGTTTGTGTCACTCCCCCTTAATGGAGAAAGGGTTGACTTCCACACCTAATATCTCTCTAAACAATTCAAATTTTATCTTCCCAAGGGGCTTAGTGAAGATATAAACAACATTTTCACAAGTATTACAATACATTACAACAACATCATTAGACGACATCTTCTCTCGAACAAAATGAAACTGAGCATCAACATGCTTTGTTCTTGCATGATAAACAAGATTATTTTCCAACTTGATTGAGCTTTGGTTATCACATCTGATCACTGTAGATTTCTTTTTTTCTTCTCCAACATCTCAAAGACATATTCTCAACCAAACAACTTCACAAGTTGTTGCACACATAGCTTTATATTCTACCTCAATAAATGACAAAGATACAGTAAGCTTCTTCTTACTGCGCCATGAAACAATATTGGATCCAATACTAAAAGCATAACCTGTAGTAGATATTGGATCATCCGGATTTCTAGCCCAATATGAATCTGAGTAACCTGTCAGCTAAACATCAAATGAATAAGTGAATTTAATACCATACTCAATTGTTCCTTTAAGATACCTGAGTACCCATTTCACTGCATTCCAATGGTTTTCTAGAGGTCTTTCCATAAACTGACTTAACACACTAACATAATATTCTATGTTAGGTTTGGTTGTAGTGAGATAGTTCAAGCATCCCACCATCTATGTATACACTATACCATCTACCTGCTTTGAACCATCATCACAAGAGAGTTTTATGTTATGTTGCATTGGAACAAAAACAACTTTACACTGATCCATTTTAAACTTCTTAAGTACTTCTGTGACATATTTACCTCGAGAAACAAAAGTTTCACCAAAATTTCTCCAAACTTCAAGACCTAGGCAGTAATGTAACTCACCAAGATATTTCATTTCAAATACGTGTGACATCTGCTCCTTAATTCCATTAATCAATTTGTCAGAATTTCCTGTAATAATTAAATCATCAACATATAAGGAAATCAGTACAACATGCCCCTTCTCATCAAACTTGGTATACATATTTGGATCACTTTTTCTCCTCATAAAACCCTGTTGAAGAAAGAAGGAATATATCTTCTCATACCATGACCTAGGTGCATGTTTCATCCCATACAAAGCTTTCTTTAATTTGGATACTAAATGTTCCTGACCATTTTTAACAAACCCCTCTTGTTGAGTAAGGTAAACATCCTCCTTTAACTCACAAATGTGAAAATAATATTTTACATCTAATTGGTGAAGCTTCCAATGGTACTTTGTAGCTAATGCAATTAATAATCATATAGTATTTAGCTTAGATACAGGTGAAAATGTTTTTGCATAATCAATACCCTCCGTTTGTGAGTACCCATTTTCCACCAATCTAGCTTTGTATTTGTATATACTACCATATGCTTTATATTTAGGTTTGTATATCCATTTACATCCAATGGGATTTTTATCTTTAGGCAATTTAGTCAAATTCCCAAGTTTTTTTTTTCATTATAGAATCATAGTCTTCCTCCATTGATTTTCTCTACTCTTCATGTTCATTAGCTTCATTAAATCTCATGGGTTCTATGACATTTGTAATATTTCTCATCAAGTAATAGTCTTTATACCTTTCAGGTAGACAAACCCGTCGTGAGTATCTTCTTAATTGATTTCCTTCTTCTTCACTTTGTGAAGATCCTTCTTCACCTCTTGGTGAACTATGAGTGTTGGATGTATCCATGTCACTGGATCTTCTTCCTCCTCCTGTTGCTGCTTGTTTTCTTCTTTGACCTCTTCATATTTAAGTAGAACATGTCATCCCTCATGATTGTTGCTTTCACTACTTCCTTTCTCATGCTCATGGAAAATTACATCTCTACTCGCAAACACTTTGTGAGTAGATGGATCAAACAATTTATATTCTTTAAATTTTGAATAGTACCCTATAGAAATACATGTGATGGATTTAACATCAAGCTTCTTCCTATTCTCCTTTGGAATATGTGCAAAATCCTTACACCCAAATATCCTCAAATTATGAACTGTTGGTTTGGAACCATACAAAGCTTCGAAAGGAGTTTTATGATCAAGACACCTTTTTGGACTTCTATTCTTTAAATAAACAGTAGTACTAATGGCCTCAGCCCAAAAAACATTTGAAATATTCTTACCTTTCATCATACTTCGTGTACACTCCACTAGAGTTCAATTTTTCCTTTCTACAACTCCATTCTTCTGTGGATTGTGTGGTACTGTAAATTTTTGTATTATTCCATGATATTTGCAATACTTGATGAAGTTCCCCAATCTGTACTCTCCCCCTTGATATGAATGGAGGAGTTTTATGGAATTCCTTGTTTTCTTCTCCACCATGTTTTTAAATTCCTTAAAGTATTCAAAAACATCACTCTTTTTCCTAAGGAAGTACACCCATGTGTACCTTGTGCGATCATCAATAAACAACAGAAAATAATAAGCACCCCCTAAATACCATGTCTACATTGGTCCACAAACATCAATATGCACAATTTCTAATACATCTCTTTTTCTCTTATCCAAATTAGAGGGGAATTCATCTTTGTTCATTTTTCCTAATGCAAAACCTTCACAAGCAACATAATCATTCTTCAACATAGGGAGACCTTCAACCATACTTTGGTTTTTCAATAACAACAAATCATGATAATTGATATGACCATACCTTTGGTGCCAAAGANTTTTTCCTTTCTACAACTCCATTCTTCTGTGGATTGTGTGGTACTGTAAATTTTTGTATTATTCCATGATATTTGCAATACTTGATGAAGTTCCCCAATCTGTACTCTCCCCCTTGATATGAATGGAGGAGTTTTATGGAATTCCTTGTTTTCTTCTCCACCATGTTTTTAAATTCCTTAAAGTATTCAAAAACATCACTCTTTTTCCTAAGGAAGTACACCCATGTGTACCTTGTGCGATCATCAATAAACAACAGAAAATAATAAGCACCCCCTAAATACCATGTCTACATTGGTCCACAAACATCAATATGCACAATTTCTAATACATCTCTTTTTCTCTTATCCAAATTAGAGGGGAATTCATCTTTGTTCATTTTTCCTAATGCAAAACCTTCACAAGCAACATAATCATTCTTCAACATAGGGAGACCTTCAACCATACTTTGGTTTTTCAATAACAACAAATCATGATAATTGATATGACCATACCTTTGGTGCCAAAGAGTTTATGTTGGCATGGTTTCAAAAGTCAATGCTTCATGATTCTTGTTGGTAACATCAATTTTGTACAGACCTCCAGCTTTGACTCCTGAAGCAACAGGTCTGTAATGATCTAGCAAGTCCTTCACTATGCAATATGTCTTGAAGAATTCAACCTCCAAATTATGATCTGTAATTGTGGACACAGAAATCAATTTTTTCTTTATCTCAGGCACATACACAACATTATGAATGTGTTTGATAGTTCCATTTGGCAATGTTACTGGAACATCTCCATATCCCTTGATCTAATATCCACGATCATATTCAAGATAAATCTAAGCACCATTGTTTGTTTCCTTGTAATTTGCATACCACTTCTTATTGCATGTCATGTGAATTGAGGCTCCATAGTCCACAAACCATGCATCGACATCAGTTTCAGAAAACAACGCAACATTAGACACAAACAGTCTTAGATCATTTGAATCAGAATTTGGGGTTTCATCATTATCATCAGAAGAAATAAACAACCTGAGATCAAAATTCGGGGTATCTCCTACAAAATGTCCTGACATTCTCTGACAAGATGCCTAGTTTTACCATAATAGAAACACTTAGGATCATTTTTTTTAGATGGCATACCTTGATTTGGATTTGGAGATGACTTTCTCTAAAATGAGACCTCCACATTTACTTCCTTCTCCTAGTCTTCCTCTAAAGGATTTCTTCTTTGTCCATAATGCTAAGTCTGGATTCTGAGGCTTCAAACTCATGCACCTCTCTTCTTCTTGCAACAATATACCTGTCAACTCCTCAAAGGTATGGAATTTCTCTCTCACTGCAAGACCTATTATAAACATTTGATAGTCCTCTATCATTCCATTTAAAGTAATTGTGAAAAGATTAGTACTAGATACTGATTCTCCTATATATCCCAACTTGTCTTTCACTTCTTTAATTATTGCAACAAAAGTACTAAAAGACTCATTTGCATCCATTTTAATACTCATCAATTTACTTTTTAGGAAAAGGATTTGATTTTTGTTATTAGTCTCGTACATATATTTAAGTGCTTTCCAGGTATCATTATAAGTCTTAGCATCTCTAATATGACGAATTATGCTATCTTTCACAGACATTCTTAACAATGCATTTGCTTTGTTTTCCTATTTGTCCCAATCTTGGATCGATGTTGTTGTCACACCTGCAGCTGCATCGGGCTTCGCTTCATCTACTTTTGTGATCATCCGTACACCGTAACCTTCCATCAGGGTCTTCATCTTAAATTTCCAATTACCATAATTTGAGCCATCCAATATATTGGCTTCGTTGAGATAGGTTTTTGCAAGTGGATTAAATCCATCTCGAAAAAAAGTTTGATATTGTCTGCCCCTTTTCAGTTGGTTCCTTGCTTACTTATAAATAGCTCTGATCGAGCACGTGCACCCAGGAAACCAACACGCCCAACTATCCCCTGCATCTCCACAACACGACACCTCACGTAGGGTCCCTCGCTGCTCACCGATGGCACAATATTGTTACAGATAAAATATACCACGCAAACAAACACGGTGAGGCTACGCTCACTTCTTGATATTAAACGAAGACGGATTACATCCTTATATAGGAAAAGACTCTCGTGAGTCGGCTACATGCAAAGCAAAATACAACTAGACAACTG
>SNQJ01S0019264.1:60815-71002 GCA_010110895.2 Picea sitchensis | reverse complement strand
TCTTCAATGCCTTCCTATTAGTTGGAAATGGGAGTGGATTAAAAGTAATCCATCAATACTTTGCAAGTGCTCTTTCCTGTGTAACTGTTAATTCAAAGTTTATCTATCCATCTATCTAATTACAAGTTTGTCTACACAATTCATCTTAAAAATAATCCATCAATACTTTGCATTTCCTGTGTTGTAAGTGCTCTTTCCTGTGTAGTTGTTAATTCAAAGTTTATCACCTACCAGTTTTATCTACCCTCCATCTATCTAATTGCAAGTTTGTCTACACAATTCACCTACCAATTTTATATATATATATATATATATATATATATATATATATATATATATATATAACTTCTTCACCTACTAGTTTTATCCATCCTCCATCTATTTAATTGCAAGTGTGTCTACACACATCCATGTATCTAATTGCAAGTGTGTCTACACAATCCACCTACCAGTTTTATATACCTTTCAAATATATATAAATTCAACTTCTCTGCACAAGCTACGTACCAGTTTTATCTACCCTACGTCTATACAAATGCAAGTTTATGTACACAACCCACGCCCTAGTCTTATCGATCATCCATCTATATAAATGCAAGTTTATCTGCACAACCTACCTGCAACCTCTCGACCGCTTCCATTGACAGAATTGATGAGTGGTGACAAATATTGAGGTGGACGCTCAAATGTGAAAGTCAATACTGCATGTTAGAGTCCATGTCATATTGGTAATGTCTGTGTAAAAGCGATTGAAAACCATATCACAGAAATATCAATTGTGTGGTCAATTAAAATCCATATCATGGAAATTTTAATCGTGGGGTCAAGCAGCCCGAGTACCTGTTAGCACACAAGTCTGCATTTTAAGAGATAAAGTCTAAAAACTCAAATGGGATCCGATCCGAGTGAAACTAAGAGGGGGTTATTGTCACCTCATCAATTTTCTTCTGCATTTCAGGTTAAGCTCATCAATTTTCTTCTGCATTTCAGGTTAATCTCTCCTCTTGTTCAATGTTTTATTAAGATCCGTTTGTGCAAGATTTATTTTTTTAAGATCCGTTTGTTCAAAGGGTTTTTTAGGTTAAGATTCTCAAGATCTAGGGAAATAAAGTTTAAGATGATGTAAAAAATAAATTCAGGGAAAATGGTTTTGATAAGTTTTAGGGTACGAAGAAAAAGCATCTCGACGACTCCTCCAAAGTTACCCTACACATTGGTGGGTAACAATCCCTATTATTTCGTTATCTCTGGTCACTCCCGGATGTTTGCATGGTGCACGCAGCATGTACTGCTCTAGACTTAAGGGCACCCAAATACCCATCGTCCGCCCACCGCACGCACAGAGAGTGAGTGAATGTAGTAGACAGAAATGGGCATTTTACGAAAAATATTGAAACGGGCATTTAACGATCATGACGCAAGAACGATTAAAAGTAATTCAAGATTGTATCAGGGTTGCATCCTTTGCACTTTCGTATTTTTATACCGAAAGGCCTATACTTATTAATAATGGGCAGATTTAATAGGGGTTTAGTGATTAATAAGTTTTTTATGGACAGGATTAAATATCGCTGGAATATTCTTAGTAGTCACACAAAATGAATGGCTGTGATTTCAATTATTAACTTCCTAGCTATTATAAAGACATCTGTTTGTGTTTACTTTTTTACATTTACCTAATCATATTTAAAAATTACTTTGATAGCTAACTCATTGCCACCTAAGTGATTAACATAAATTAAAATATTAACACCATAAATGAAGCTCAATCGTTTATTTGTTTATCAATAATAAAATTTAATATATATTTTTAAGGATTCTTTTCATCTTATCAACCTTTAGGCGTTGATCAGCCACAATTATGTGGCTGTGCTAGTGGTAATCATTTTAGCATTGTTGTCTGCATTGTTTTCTTTTTCTTTGGTTGACATCAAATTGGTGTATAATATTTTTTTGTTTGTGGAACAAAGTTCTCCTCTTGATTTGAATTTGTGACCTTTTAGGAGAAAATACATATTGGTAACCACTTGACATTATTACCTTTTTCTTTGCTTTCAAGAAAATTAATATGCATTTATAAAAAAAAATTATATTTATATTTTATAATTATATTAATTGAGATTTATTTTAATTTCAAATATATAAAATATTAAAAAAATACATATTTTCAATATAAATTTTTCTATTCTAAATGGATAATCTAAACTACTACCATTCAATTTAGTTTAATAAAAAAATTAATAATAAATGTTTAATAATATGTAAAAATATAATATAATATGTTTATTTGAGTTATTTTATTTTTTTATATTATGATAATGATGATGATTAACCTCCACAAAAACCAAGATTAGTCTATCCCACAAATAAAGGCAAGAGATTACTTGGACTTCTTTAAAATGTTATTTCAATGTTTGAAAAGCATTAGGAGAAGTGTTCCTAATTTCTGTAAACCCAAGGCACTTTAGAAGAAAGTGTTTTTCACTCTCAAAAGAAAGAGATATTTTTTATCTTAAGATTAGGGTTAACCATCTCCTTATAGTATCTTAATTTTCTTTTATCCTCCAATTCTTTATGGCACTAAAGATTCTCCTCAAATTTAGTTGTAATAGTATTTTTAATATCATTGGTATTCTCCATTATAACTTCTTCCTTTATTCTCCAATGATTTAGCCAAGACTTGGCATCATTGTGTCATCCACTTTTAAGTTGTTGATGATTAAGCAATTTTGGGGAGCCTTGTCTCATCCATGTTGTTTATCTTGTTGTTGTACATTAAGTACCTAATCATAGATGTTCTATAGATCGGGGAAATACTTTACATCCATATAAGATAAGAGGAATGACAAGAGACTCAAAGAGGAGATTTTTCGTATCTCATAGTTGAAGGTCTACTAATTTACAAAATTTTCAAGCCCATAAAAAGATTTCCACCCTTCATTTATCCTTTTCTCCATGCTATAGTTCCAATTGAGCTTGTGATGAATGTTGATTCCAAGATATTTTTACAAAGGAACTTCCTCCAAGCTATTGTTGTTAGTTTTCAAGATTCTAAAAGGTTGATTTCTAAGGTCATAGGGATTCCTTGCTATAAGAACAATATCATTATCATATAGGATAAGGTTGATTCATATACTAGCAATAGTCAGTGCAATCTTCTAACATGTCAATGTATATGTCAAAGAAGAAATGGGATAGAGGACAACCTTGCTTGACTCCAATATTACAGTTAATTTCTTCCAACCATCCCTCAATGATCCTAAACTTGGAAATAACGATCTCATATAACTGTATCACAAGAGCTCTTAGCTTAGAAGGAACGTTTAGTTCTTCTAACCTATTGATCCAAAGTTTGGTCCTAGGAACATTGTCAAAATATTTCTTAAAGTCAATGAAATAACAAAAGAGATTGGTTTTGTTGGTTTTGTTGTTGCAACACTCCTCTGCAATGATCCTAGTGTGATAAGGTGATCCATAGTTGAATGATAGCCTCTAAAACCAGTTTGTCTTTTTACTTTTTTTCCCTAGCTTTCTATCCATATACTTATCTTAGTTTCTAAAATACTTCCATATAGCTTGGCTAAAATTGGGCTAATCATAATGGTCCTAGAATTGGAGGGATTGTTTTCATCCCCACTTTTAAAATAGGTTCAATGAGGCATTGAGTCCAAGGTTTAGGGAAGCCCTACTTGACTAGTAAATTGAAGAGTTTGTGTATGAGAGGGCCCTCCAATTTTTAATATTTCATCTTATTAGCCTTTGATGTCCTTAGCTTTCCCGTTTTCTATTCATTTAACCTGAAACTTTATGTCTTCTATTGAAAAAACTTCATCCTTTGTAGAAACTTTTGGAATATTGTCTAGAACAAGGTAGATCCAATCCATATATACAATTATATTGTTATTAATTACTAGTGTAAATCCATATTAACTCTAGGGATTTAATCCCTCTAGACCCATGATAGATTGACGTGGAAGAAATTACATATCTCCCTCATACTTAATGTGGACATTGAAATATTTCTTTTTCTTATTAATATTTCTTTAAATGTCATTTGTAAAATACATATTAAATCATTGAATAAATTACACATCTCCTTTAGACTTAGAAGTAGAAAGCACCTGATTAAGAAGTAGAAAGCACCTATCAATGGAATAACATTTTTTTTACTTTCAACTACTTTCACTTTCTCTCTATCAAGTTGTTATAGAATTATTTTACTTAAGATGGATATTGAAATATTTTATTTATAGACTACTTTGAAATATCTTTTAGTTATTAATATTTTTCTTTTTATTATCCATATTAATATTTTTTATGTATATTTTATTTTCAATTGATATATAGAGAGAGAGTGTTAATATATAAATATTTAACTTGTTATTAATATTTGTTTTACACTTAGAAAGTGTATTTTGATGCAATAAGAGGTTTTTTTACTTTCAATTTCCTTATGAATATGTGTGTGTAAAGATGATATTAAAATACTTTCCTTGAAGTGGACATTTCAAAATATTTTATTTATGCCCCACATTGAAATATTTATTTTCCTTATTAATTTTTTTTAAATGATACATGTCAAGTCCATATTAAAACATTTAAGGAATTACACAAGTCATTGGGAAGTAGAAAGAAGTTATCAATGGAATAACAATTCTTTTACTTTCAACTACTCTCACTCTCATTCATTCCATCTCTATATGAAGTCCATATATAATTATTTTACTTAAAATGAATATTGAAATATTTTATTTATGGACCACATTGAAATATCTTTTCATTAGCAAGGCACTCTAGAAGAAAGTGTTTTTCACCCAAGGCACTCTAGAAGAAAGTGGTTTTCACCCAAGGCATTCTAATTTGTGTACACCCAAGGCACTCCAGAAGAAAGTGTTTTTCATTGTCAAAAGAAAGAGATACTTTTGATCTTTAAGATTAGGGTTAACCATCCCCTTATAGTATCTTAATTTTCTTTTATCCTTGAATTTTTTATGGCACCAAAGATTCTCCTCAAATTTAGTCGTAATGGTATTTTTAATATCATTGGTATTCTCCAATATAACTTATTCCTTTATTCTCCAATGATTTAACCAAGAATTGGCATCATTGTGTCATCCACTCTTAAGTTGATGGTGATTAAGCAATTTTGGGGAGCCTTGTCTCATCCATGTTGTTTATATTTTTTTTATACATTAAGTACATAATCATAGATGTGCTCTCAATGGGAGAAATATTTTACATCCATATAAGATAAGAGGAATGACAAGAGTCTCAAAGAGGATATTTTTTATTATCCCATAGCTAAACGTCCACTAATTTACAATTATTTTCAAGACCATAATAATCTTTCTACCCTCCATTTATCCTTTTCTCAATGCTATAGTTCCAATTGATCTTGTGATGAATATTTATTCCAAGATATTTGTAGGAAGGAACTTTCTCCAAGCTATTTTTGTCAGTTTTCAAGATTTTAAATTGCTTTCTGAGGTCATAGGGATTTCTTTCCATAAGAACAATATCATTAGAATATAGGAGAAGGTTGATAGATATACCAGCAAGAGTTAGTCTAACACAACCTGCAACTTTCAAACAATCTTTTAACTTTTCAATGTATATGTCAAAGAAGGAATGGGATAGAGGAAAATCTTGCTTGACTCCAATATTACAGTTAATTTCTTCCAACCATCCCTCAATGATCCTAAACTTGGCAATAATGATCTCATACAATTGTATCACAAGAGATCTTAGCTTAGAAGGAGCGTTTAGCTCTTCTAATCTATTGATCAAAAGTTTAGTCCTAGGCACATTGTCAAAATGTTTCTTAAAGTCAATGAAATAACAAAAGAGATTGGTTTTGTTGTTTCAACACTCCTATGCAATGATCCTAAGAGTGATAAGGTGATCCATAGTTGAATGATAGCCTTTAAAATCAATTTGTCCTTTATCTTTTTTTCCCTAGCTTTCTATCCATATGATTATCTTAGTTTCTAAAATACTTCCATATAGCTTGGATAAAATGGGGCTAATCATAATGGTCCTATAATTGGAGGGATTATTTTTATCCCCACTTTTAAAAATAGGTTCAATGAGGCATTGAGTCCAAATTTTAGGGAAGCCCTACTTGACTAGTAAATTGAAGAGCTTGTGTATGAGAGGGATGAGAATGGGCCCTCCAATTTTTAATATTTCATCTTCTTAGTCTTAGATGTACTTAGCTTTATAGTTTTCTAGTCATTTAATGTGAAACTTTATGTCTTCTATTGAAAAAACTTCATCCTATGTAAAAAAGTTTGGAATATTTTCTAGAACTTTAGGGGATTCTTAAATATTTTTAAGGTAGATCCAATCCATATATACAATTATATTATTATTAATTACCAGTGTAAATTCATCTTAAATATAGGGATTCAATCCCTCTAGACCCATGATAGATCTCACAGTGAATAAATTAACACATCTCCCTCATACTTAATGTGGACATTGAAATATTTCTTTTTCTTATTAATATTTCTTTATATGTCACTTGTAAACTCCATATTAAAGCATTGAATGAATTACACATCTCCTTCATACTAAGAAGTAGAAAGCACCTATCAATAGAATAACATTTTTTTTACTTTCAATTACTTTCACTTTCTCTNACATTGAAATATTTCATTTTCTTACTAATATTTTTTTTAAATGTCACTTCTCAAGTCCATATTACAACATGGAAGGGATTAAACATATCCTCATACTTCATTCTAGAAAGTAGAAAGCAACTATTAATAGAATAATATTTTTTGACTATTAATATTTTTTTAACTTTCAATTACTCTAGTTCTTTTTCACTTCTCTTTCTATGTTTTCTTATTATTAAAAAAATTTCCTTTTATATTTTTGTTATTCATAACTAAATGAAGATCTTTTCTGGGGATATTTGCCCAAAATCCGGTTAGAAATAGTTGGATTGGTAGATTTAAATGATTATTTCTGTAAAATCCCAGTGCCATGGGAGTTTTTCAGTAAGCTGAATCCATTTCTGCATTCAGAAATGAATTCTGAACAACAAAAAATAGTATTTCTTGTAAATTTATATAGCAGAATTCCGGAGAAAAAAGTCATTTAGTAGAACAGTTGACCAAAACCTTTTTTAAATGCTACATGTAAACTCCATTTTCAACACAGAAAAAATTATACATCTTCCTCATACTAAATTGTTAAAAAACTCTTTCCACACAGTAATTCATCACTTTAAAATACCATATCACCACTTTAAAATACATTAACATCTTTATTATTCTAAATCCTAAAATCTTCTCTGCAGCCCGAGTCCCTACACATACACATACAGCGCCTGCATCTCTTATCACTCCCAATCCCAATCCCATTTTCCACGTCAGAGACAAAGAGTGAGCGAGTGCAATCGGCAGAAAAGAGTATTTTACTAAAAGAACAGCCTCGGCTCTCTATCAAAGTTTTACGATCATGACCGAAGACCAAATAAAGGTAAATGTATCCAGCCTTTCAAGCGTTGCACCAGCCGTCCCTACTGTGAGGCACCGCATGTTCCTCTCCAGCTTCGATCTTGGTACTTTAGTAGCTAAGTAACATGCGGATGCTTCTTTTCTATAAAACAGAGAAGGAATTTTCTACGATAGTGGATAATCTAAAAAGAAGCCTGTCGTTAGTTCTGGTGGACTTCTATCCATTTGCAGGTCGTTTGGACATGAAAGGAGGAGAATCCGGTCGCCCGGAGCTTGACTGCAACGACGGTGGAGTGGAATTTGTGGAAGCGTCAATTAATATGGCTTTGCAGGATTTGGAAAATAATGATTTTCAGCACAAAGCTTTCTTCAACCAACTTGTCCAGACCCGGCATGAACACCCCGACACCTCGCTTCTCTCAATACAGGCATGCAAGAATCACTGCATGATTACTTCCTGCAATTCTGTTTTTCTACAATCATAATAACTATCTTCAATGCCTTTTGTATTATGAGATTAACTATCTTCAATGCCTTCCCATAAGTTGGAAATGGGAGTGGCTTAAAAATAATCCATCAATACTTTGCAAGTGCTCTTTCCTGTGTAGCTGTTAATTCAAAGTTTATCTATACAGGCCACCTACCAGTTTTATCTACCCTCCATCTATCTAATTTTGTCTACACAATTCACCTACCAATTTTATATCCCTACCATACATATATATATATATATATATAACTTCTCCACCTACCAATTTTATCTATCCTCCATCTATCTAATTGTAAGTGTGTCTACACAATCCACCTACCAGTTTTATATACCTTTCATATATATAAATGCAAATTCTTTGCACAAGCCACGTACCAGTTTTATCTACCCTAAGTCTATACAATTGCAAGTTTATGTACACAACCCACGCCCTAGTCTTATCTATCATCCATCTATATAAATGCAGTTCATCTGCACAACCCACCTACAACCTCTCGACCGCTTCCATTGATGGAACTGATCAGTGATGACAAATATTGAGGTGGACGCTCAAATTTGAAAGTCAATATTGCATCTTAGAGTCCATGTCGTATTGGAAATGTCTGTGTAAAAGCAATTAAAATCCATATCACGGAAATATTAATTGTGTGGTCAATTAAAATCCATATCATGGAAATTTTCATCGTGGGGTCAAGCAGCCCGAGTCATGTTACCACACAAGTCTGCATTTTAAGAGATAAAATCTAAAAACTCAGATGGGATCTGAGTGAAACTAAGAGGTGTTATTGTCACCTCATCAATTTTCTTCTGCATTTCAGGTTAAGCTCTCCTCTTGTTCAAGGGTTTTTTTTTAAGATCCGTTTGTTCAAGGGTTTTTTTTAAAGATCCGGTTTTTTTAAGATCCGTTTGTTTAAAGGGTTTTTTTGGGTTAAGATTCTCAGGATTTAGGGAAATAAAGTTTAAGGTGATGTAAAAAATAAATTTAGGGAAAATCGTTTTGATAAGTTTTAGAGTACGAGGCAAAAGTATCTCGACTCCTCCTCCAAATTTGTTAAATATATTGTATCCTCAACAGTATGACCGTACACTGCCAGCTGTACTCGACAGTTGTACTTTCTATTTTCGTCTTGCTTGAGCATATATAGCTCAACCATCTTACATTGTAACTATCTTCTGAGTATCTTCTGAGTTCTGTACTTCTTTATACATTTCAATATACTGTTCTATTCTTTCTCTCTGCATCTCTCTATGCTTCACAATTTATCATGGTATCAGAGCTTCAGCAGTAAGCCTCTTCACACAGTTGGGAGAGCAACACGATCCTCACAGCGCAGAGCTTACACGTATCTTGAGAGCACGCGACACAGTTTTTTCACAAGGCTTGGAGAGCTGGCCGTAATACTCTTTAAAGATCGCCGTAACAAGCTTGCGGAGGAAGCAGAGCGTACAACGCTCGAAAGATCCTGGACAAAGAGAACGCAGAAGAAGAAACCCTAAAGATTATTTTAATTTTTTCAAGAATCGTCAAAGATTGATGAAGAAAAGCCAGAGGAGGCGAGAAATTTTAAAGAACTCGAAAATTTCCCTCACATCCGTTAAAGATTGAAGCACAGAACGAAGAATCCATGAAATTCTTTCAAATCTTTGAAAGACTCACGAAATTTTTCTTCCGTAGGAGAAAATTCCGTTAAATTCGAGAAAGATTGCGTCAAACACGCAAGGAACTGCCATTGCGGCCATAAGAGTCGTCCTGTGAACAGATCCGAGGCGGGAAACCAGTCCAGAAGGGAAGAAGGAGAGCACGGAAAAGGCAAACGCATTTCAGCCGTTAGATCTTGCGCAAAGGACCGACAGCCGTTAGATCAGCAAGAAGGTGCACGATGGTTAGTCGTTTGGAGTACACAGGAGAATTTTTCACTTGAGAAATCCCGACGTCATCTTGACCGTCCGATCTAGAAACACGTGGCGAGATCTCGGCCCTTCGTGACTCGCAGGTGTAAAGGTCTGCAGACTGTCGTGAGAAATCGTGAATCGCGAAATTACGATTCATTCTGGATCGTTGATCGAGAAAGATCGTGAGCCGTCGATCTTCTTTCATCACAACATCGGAAATCGCGAGGTGGACGCGCAAAATCTTGCACTCCAAAACTCTGATACACGATCTCGCGATATCCCGAGAAGACTTGTACGCCGTCCATCTCAGAGGACAGGTGGCAGTGGATCAACGCACC
>SNQJ01S0019264.1:17504-34330 GCA_010110895.2 Picea sitchensis | reverse complement strand
ACCATTCTAGCGAGTCTTTCACTCTGTATTTTTACAGTCTCTGTACATTTCTCTGATTAATAGAAATCATGTAATACTGTATATCTGTGTTTATGGTTGCGTCTCTGATACATTTTTGTTATATTATTGAATATCTGCAATATATCTGTACATTTCTTTATTATATCTCCGCTCTCATTTCGTGCCGAAAATAATCTGGATCAAAAATAGATCTACTGTGCTTCCAAATAGTTCATGAAAACTACCTTATAGCATAAATTGAGTCGGTAATTCTTGCTGGAGTTTTGAAATTTTATTGATTGTCGTTGTCGTTATCTGTGGTTGGTATACATTATTGGAATCTGATAACAACTTAGGCTGAAGGCTATCTCTAAATTTAACGTTGAGTTAGAGTAATCTTTGTAATATATAGGCTCTCCTGTGGGTAGCATTTCCATATGTCCTCCGAGCTGTTCGCCAGATGGGCCTTATACAATATACAATGTGTGTTTTAAAAATTTGCATGGTTATCCTTTTGATTCATAACAAAGTTTTGTATATATATATATATATATATATATATATATATTTGATGCTTATATTAATGACGAGCCCTGTTGTTGTGAGGGTACCCATCAGGACTTTCAAGGATCATCCTCCCCTCATGTTGGCTTGTCTATTCAACTAGAACGCCGCAACAAAAGGACGCCGAGATTACAGGTCTTAAGTTAAGTACTCCTGTGGTCAACTGTTGCTATCATTTATTCTTTTATTGAGGATTCTCGTTTATCTTTATTTTATATTTACTAACATAAAAACATAAATATTTCCAGAGCTTTCATCTGCGCAAATTCCAGATGCTCATATCCACCCTCGGCGCAAAAGGTATTTGAGTTCCCTTTGTGACTCTCCAAAAGTTCAACCAGTGAAGGACACGGTTTCCAAATTGATGTTAAGTATAGTTTTTTGGCTCGTCTTTTGGTAGTGTCTGGAAAGGGGAAGATTCCCTAATTGTGATAATGTATTCCACTTGTTTAGATGAAGAAATATCATTCACATAAGACTTGGATACATTCTTAGTTTTCTATCAGATTGATATATGTAGGAATTCCTTTGAAGTTGTGCTACAAGATTTTCCTCAGTTTATTTGAAATTAAAATCATGACTGGTGGAAGGACGTTATTCAAGATATCTCATCATTCTGGCCTCTTCCTATACTTAAATTTGTTTATAGTGGTTTGTCATCTTAAGTAGCACATCAGTTTCTACAGTCTGTGTAGTTTGAAATCATGGTTACGAACTGTATGTGATTTAACCCGTATTCATATATATTCAGGTCGTATAGACATTTTAGTACGCTATCTAAGTCTTTAATACTGTTTCACCTAACTTTGATATTTGAGAAATCCATGGCTTTGATCTTTCTCACTTTAGGATACAAAGTGTATTTTCTTCCTCATTTCATGCATATATAGAGATTTCTCCTTATTCAATTTTAGACTTAGCATGGATACGATTAAGATTTCAATCACTTGTTATGTTTCTATATAATCATTCACCTACAGGACTTATACTCAAGTGACTGCATGTATCTGGTTACATCATTCAATTTTTCTTTACACAAAGGAGATAGATAAATCTTGAGCTACAATTATAATTTATTGAGGGATTCTAGACTTTCTATTGCGGGAAATTTTAGTAGTCTCCCGTATTCCATATTCGGTATTCCATATTTTATACGGTTGTAATTACATGCCTATTGGAGTAATTCATTACTTAAAAAGCATAGGACAGATCTATACATATATATAATTTATGTTATAAACATTGAATATGAGTATCTGGTTACATCATTCAATTTTTCTTTACACAAAGGAGATAGATAAATCTTGAGCTACACTTATAATTTATTGAGGGATTCTAGACTTTCTATTGCGGGAAATTTTAGTAGTCTCCCGTATTCCATATCTCGCATTCCACATTTTATAATGGCCAATTACATGCCTATTGAGCAATTCATCACTTAAAAAGCACAGACGATCTATACACATATATAATTTTATGTATAAACATTGAATGCCCTCTCTATAATGTCTAATGCTGATCGTCGACCATACAGAATAATAGGACATACCTTATATATATATATATATATATATATATATATATATATATATATATATATATATATATATATATATGAAATATACATATATGTATGTGGAATAATTAGTGCTTCATACTAGTTCCAAAATAAATATATATGTACAAAACAATAATTTAGCCTATAGAATAAATTTTCCAGAATTTGTCATACGCACCCTTTCATAAATAAAAGGAAGAATAAAATATTCATTCTATATTTAAGTCAACAAAACACTCAGAACTAAATTTGGTGGCATTCTGTCAGTTTTATGCTTCACATGATCGAACAAATTTCATCCATAATATTATTCCAAACCTAAATAATAGATACATTTCAATAATCAATTTAGTCATTCCAAATAGAGAAGGAATAGAATACACATTTGAACTAGTTCGTGGGGATACAAAGGGAACAACCACGTTCCTCCCAAATGTATAACATGGCATCCAATCACTGGTCCTATTCACCCCCTAGCCTGACCATGAACCCATGAGGGAAAACTTGGAATTCCTCCTCAACAATGACCTCCTGTCTCAGTAATATTCTCCTTGCCTCACACTTAGCAAATAGTGTTCATAACAACAAGCAATCAATAGTCCTTTTCCCCGCATCCTAGGCATCGTCTTGCCTCCTCACATATGTCATATATCCCTAAACAAAAATGCCTAGGTCTTTTTTCCTCATGGGAATTTTCGCAACTTTCCAAATCCCTGATTTTCAGGGGCTTCCAATGGCCAAATTCATGATTTTCCACTTGTAACAATCAGCCCTGGGGTAGTTCCAACAGGTTCCCCACTCATGGAGTCATGGTTAGCTGATTTCAACATGGTTGTTCCATTTGTCCTCCTGCAATAATTATAAAATATTTTGTTCTCATACAAGTGTCATAGTCAAGTAGTTAGTTGGGTCAAATCAGATCTCTGCTCAACAGTCATAATTATTAATTACAATTAACCAAATTCGAAATTCGAAATTGCCATAAATGGAAAAAAAAATCCAATTTCAAATTTACTAAAAACAGAATAAATTTCCTAAGAAATTGCAAATTCAAAAATAATTTATTTTTGGGGATGTCACATCCTTTCCTCCTTTAGTAAAACACTATCCTCAATGTTCATTCCTTTCCTGGAACATGATTGGATGAGATTTCCACAAATCTCCCTCCAACTCCCAAGTGGCCTCCTCATGGCTAAAGTGATTCCATTGCAACTTTACCTGAATGAGGGCTCTGCTCCGAAGTGCTATTTCTCTCCGGTCCAGAATACGCAGGGGTTCCACCTGGAACTCTCCTTCTGGTTCCACCTCCACCAAGTTCCAATCGATCATATGAGTAGTGTCATGAACATAATTCTTTAACAATGAAACATGAAATACATTATGAATTTTTAGATTGGCTGGGAGTGCAAGTTAGTATGTTATGGGTCCAATTCGAGCTAATATCTTGAAGGGCCCACAAAACCTGGGTGCCAACTTGGCACAGTTCCCTAGCTTTAGTGAACTCTTTTGAGCTTTGACCTTTAAGTAAACATGATCTCCCACTTGAAACTCCAAGTGTCTTCTTTTCTGGTCTGCATAACTCTTCTGTCTGTCCTGTGCCTCTTTGAAGTTCTGTTGTACCTTTCGTACCATACTTTCCATTTCTTGGAGAATCTCTGGTCCAACCATGAGTCTATCAACTGGGTTGTCCCATCTAATTGGATTCGTACACTTTCTACCGTACAGTACTTCGAATGGGCTCAATTTAGCCGAAGTTTGGTACCCATTGTTATATGCAAATTCTACCAAGTGTAGGTAGTCTTCCCACTTGCTTGATTTTGTTCTTACGTACATGCATAACATATCTTCTACAATTTGATTTGTTCGTTCAGTTTGTCCATCCGTTCATGGATGATAACTCGTGTTGAAATTCAAATTAGTATTTAGCCCTGCAAACAATTCTTTCCAAAAAGAAGATGTAAATTTTACGTCTCTATCTGAAATCACCATTTTAGGAATACCATGCAGTCTAAAAGTTTCTTTCATAAATATTTCAACGATGTTTATAGCTTTAAAAGTAGACTTTACATGAATAAAGTGTGCAAACTTACTGAGTTTATCAATTACAACCATAATATAATCATTCTGTTTCTGAGTTTTAGGAAAACCTGTAATAAAGTCTAGCGATATGGTCTCACATTTCCATTCCGGTACTGGTAAGGGTTGTAATAGGCCGGTTGGATGCTGGTGTTCGACCTTTACCTACTAACAATCTTGGCACTTAGCCAAGTATTCTGCTGTTTCGCCCTTCATATTAGACCAATAAAATAATTTTTTGAGTGTTGTTGTCGTTTTCTGGTAACCTGGATGACTAGAATATTGTTTCTTGTGCACTTCATCCAAAATTGTTATCTTTAACTCCACCGAATCTATTATGTAAAGTCTATTTTTAAATCGTAATAGGCCATTTTTATCGATACCCAAATATGGTTTGTTTGATATTGTTGTAGTGTTTTGTAATTCTGCCACTATCTTAGTGTAATTTTTGTCGTTAATACTCGCAGTCCTTATTCTCTTTTCCAGATCACTTTCTTCCCTGCTGACATTTAATTCAAATAACCCATGAACTCTTCTGCTTAAAGCATCAACTAATTTATTTTCCTTACCCTTGATATGTCTTACTTCAAAGTTGAATTCTCTCAAGAAGGCGAGACACCTTGCTTGCCTTGCATTAAGGTTTGACTGACTAAAAAAATATTTCACACCGCTATTATCTATCAATAATAGAAATTTTCTTCCCATTATGTAGTGTCGCCACATTTTTAAGGTGTGTATTAATGCTGCCAATTCTAAGTCATGAGTGACATAGTTTCGCTCATGATCCTTTAATTTTTGGGACTCATAACAAATAACATGTCCTTCTTGAGTTAGGACACCACCTAGTCCTTCTTTACTCATATCAACATAGACAATAAAGTATTTATCTGGGTCTTCTACCTTTAAAATGGGTGTGGTTGTTAATAATTTCTTCAACTTATTAAAATTGTCTTGACATTTTTGTGACCAATTAAACTTGGTCCCTTTCTTTGGTAATGATGTGATAGGGTAAGATATTTTGGAAAACCCCTCTATAAATTTGGGATAATATTCGATGATTCCCATGAATGACTAGATATCCTCTACATCCTTAGGTACCAACCATTCCATGATGGCTCTTATTTTCTCAGGGTCGATTGCAATGCCTTATGCAGAAATTACATGTCCTAGGTACTGTATTTTCTTTTGATAAAAATTACACTTATCGAATTTAGTGTACAGTTTGTGCTTCCTCAAGGTTTGCAGAAGTATTCTTAAGTGTTCTTCATGTTCTTCTTCTATTTTAGAATAGACTAGAATATCGTCGATAAATACCAATACAAACTTGTCCAAGTACTGATTGAAAATACTGTTCATTAGACACATAAACGTGGCTGGTGCGTTAGTGAGTCCGAAGGGTATAACTACAAATTCGTAATGTCCATATCTTGTTCAAAAAGATTATTTTCTTATGTCCTCATCTTTTATCCTAACTTGATGATATCTGGATCGTAAATCCAACTTCGAAAATATTTTTTCCCCACCTACTTGATCGAATAAATCATTTATTCTAGGTAAGGGGTACTTGTTTTTAATAGTCATTTTATTTAAATTTCTATAGTCGATACATAGCCTTAGAGTACCTTCTTTATTTTTCAAAAAGAGGACTGGTGCTCCCCATGGTGAAACACTCGGTCTGATATACTCTTTATCCAATAATTCCTGTAGTTGAATTTTTAATTCTGTCAATTCTGGTAAACTCATTCGGTAGGGTGGTTTAGAGATAGGGGCTGAACCAGGTAGCAAGTCTATTTCCCTTCTAGGTGGTAATTTAGGTATTTCATCAACAAAGACATCTCTGAAATCACGTAGAACAACAAAGTCTTCCGAGTTGGGTTTATCTTCTTTTTCTAACAGGTTTGTTACTTGGATGGCATAAAATTGACAACCCTTTCTCATGCATTTCTTGAACTGCATTATTGTGACTTGTCTAACTCATACTGGTTTTTGTATACCTTGTGTTGTTCTAGTGATGTCATTTTTGTCTTTATACTTAAGTGACTTTGCATAACAATCAAGCACTGTTTTATGTCTTTCTAACCAATCCATTCTGATAATTACGTCATAGGACCCTAGTGGTAGAATGTTCATATTTGTTTTTATGTTTTGACCACCTAAACTGAACTCATGATCAAAAATAAAGTCAACCACTTTCCTTTTAGTTCCTGTTGCTAGTTGTACCAGCCATGATTTTGTGTGCTTCAACCTCTTAAGTTTATTAGACTCTACCACACCAAGAGTGATATAACTTAACGTAGCTCTAGGATCAATTAAAACAAAAATTCGAGTGTTATTGATTTTACCTTCAATTTCCACAACAGAGAACACGTGGTCAACTTGTTGGCCATCCACGACTGCATTTATCTGATGGAGGCTTCTGCCCACATCAACCACCATCGAGGCTTCCTGCAAGTTATGAACAACAATTATGTTTGCTGAATTTAAACGTGGACAGTTCCTCCTTAGATGAGGTTCTCCACATTCCCAACACTTTAATGGTTCACAGGGACTGTCCCCAAACTTCTTCATTCCCAGGTTTATCGATTTACCGCTGCCTTGCGTATTTGGATTGTTGAAATGAAAATCTTTTCTGGGAAATATTTTTGGTGCATTCCGATAAGGGGCTAGTTGGTATCCCTTCTTCCGCTGGTTCATTTGGTCTTGTTTCTTATCCTTCCAAGCTTTGGGAAATTCTGTCTGCTATTTGTATTGGTCGTAACACATTAGAGATTTCCTAAATACTTCACTCAAGGACTTGGGGTTTTCAAACTCAATTCTGTCCCTGTAAGACTATGGTAAACAACTTAGTAATCACTGGATTTTTACCTTGTCCTCCCAGATATAAGGTACGGACCTTAGTAATTCCAAGAATTTGTTTATAAGATCCTCCATTGTCATCTGAACAAGTTGTAGCTCATAAAATTATTTGGTTTTCCTTTCATAGTATCTTTCAGAAAGGTACTGTTTCTTGAAATATTTCTTAAAGTCAGACCATTCCATCTGTTTCTCCTTTAGGCCCTTGGCCAATTTAAGATCTTGCCACCAAATGCTAGCTTTTCCTTTCAGATTGTAAATGGCCATCCTGATCTTCATATTGCTAGAATAGTTATATATCTGGAAGTACTTTTTGATGTCTAATAACCATGCTTCAGCTTCCTTACCCATCCTGGATTCCCCATCAAATGTAGCAGGTTTAATCTTCTTGAATTCTCCCTCAAGATGATCTACCTATTTCCTTTTTTTGTCCGGTTTTTCTTTATCTTCAGCTGAAGGGGTACCCTCAGATGAGCTGTCCTCTTTTTCTGCTTCAGGACCAAAATTCTTTGAGGCCCTTTTACTAACCTCTTCTTCATGGTGATCATCCTTTGGGATTTTCTTTGTCACTATACTACACAACAGGACTTCATTTATTTCTTGCTGCTCCTGCTGTGATTTCTTCAATTTTTTCATTGTCGGCTTTGAAAACCTGCAGCTCAACAATGAGATTTCTCATCGTTTCCAGAACTTCAGTAGGTGAGATTCTGTCACTATTCTATCTTGGTTCTTCAGGATGTCTTTGTTCAGGATACCCATCAAGTTTGATTTCTGCATCATCCTAGGCTGCCATGATTAACATGAAACATAAAAGGGTTTTCTGTTTGTAACGATAATTTTTTTTATTAGTTTTACATAAACAAAAATATGTACTACATAAATAATGTGGCCCTATTCAAGGTCCAAGTGTTGTCACCTTGGCTCTGATACCATATGTAATGTACCTCAAATTCACCATTTGTTTTTTCTTTCTATGGGACATTAATCTCCAAATTAGTTCAATAGATTCAATGCGAAGTGAAGGTGATGCTCCTCCTGATCATCGATCTATATTCTGTCTGCCCTATGGTGACAAACCTCTACGAGACTAACTTAAGACTTTAAATGAGAAATAAACTCTAAAGGATTTTAGCACCTTTCCTCAACACATAATTTAAATATATAACTATTTATATAATAGTCTACATTTAGGATCTGTAGTCCTAAACTCTCCTTTATCACATGATTCTTTAAGCTTGCACGAAGGTTATACCATTTAATCTTAAAAGAGGAAACATCTATCACAATGGAATAAGGTAACAGAGTTATACCCTTGGTAGAAAATACATGGCATAACAAAGTGAGTAATATCACTAGATAAGGTCGGAGTCATTGAACCAATTTTCCTTAGTTTCTTCTAACCAATCTACTAAGCAAGTTTTGTTAAGGAAATCCCCACGCAAAGCATTGTTCAGTTAATTTTTAACTGAACTTTATCTCACTGAAGGAGTCAGTTGAGTGGTATGCTGGCACAGTAAGCACCTAACTAGTCCCAACTAGTCGCATCTCGAAGTGAATGTTATTGAATTCACATTTTCTGTGGTTAATGGTAGGAGGTGTACTTGTGAGAGAGAGTTAAGGATTCTACTTCTATGATTAATGGGGTCCTGTTACGCGCAAATTATGATGACCTTTTCACTTACCCCTCCTCTAATCCTATCGTTCCAACTATGCCCTAGTACATGGCTTCACCAACCATGTACCTTCAACATTTACTCTGCGTAGCGCAAAGTCCCCCTTAGGGTTAGGTGATTTTTCTCCTGGTAATTGTGAACCCTGAAAAAAGGCTCTGAGTGTTGTTTCCTTGTTAGAAAAGTTTTTATCCTGGTCTTAAATGTCTATGTATGTGGTTTTCTTCTCAGCGTGGGAGGCTTATCGTCATGGAGGTCGTTGCTTGACGGAACCAACATTGTCAACCGTATTCCTAGTAAGTTTTTGAGGCTATCGTGATTAAGTAGGAGAGCAGAGTCCATTACAGTGAACGTTATTATCATTCTATGACTCTTGTTATAATTTTGTTTAAGTCCTCCCTTCATCGATATTACTTGGAAAATTCTTCGGAATTGTTCTTGCATAGTTACCTTATAGTGTTAATTCGATACAGGGTTTCGTTTTTGAATTAGGGAATTCGTTAAATTCTAGTAGAGATAATTCTTTTGCACTTACTTGTTATCGTGAGATGAAGTCCGGTGTATTGTTTTTCTGGGGATTTACTAGATATGACTGTATATCCTCAATAATACCTTATGTTACTCTCTTCCTTTTCTTTACAATATTCTTGAATGGTGTAGTAAAATAGATTTACTGTGCTTCCAAATAGTTCATGAAAACTACCCTATAGAAGAAATTGAGTCAGTAATTCTTACTGGAGTTGTGAAAGTTTATTTACTGTTGTTGTCGTTATCTGTGGTTGGCATACATCATTGGAATATGATAACAGCTCATGCCGAAGGCTATCTCTAAATTTAATGTTGAGTTAGAGTAATCTCTGTAATATATAGGTTGTCATGTAGGTAGTGTTTCCATATGTCCTCCGAGATGTTCGCCGAATGGGCCTTATACAATGTGTGGTTTAAAAATTTTCACGGTTATGCTTTTGTTTCATAACAAAGTTTTGTATATATATATATATATAATTTTGATGCTTATATTAACGATGGGGCCCTGTTGTTGCGAGGGTACCCATCAGGAGTTTTAAGGATCATCCTCCCCTCATCTTGGTTTGTCTATTCAACTAGAACGCTGCAACAGAAGGACGTCGAGATTACAGGTCTTAAGTTAGGTACTCCTATGGTTGACTGTTGCTATCATTTATTATTTTATTGAGGATTCTCGTTTATCTTTCTGTTATATTTACTAACATGATAATGTAAATCTTTGCAGGGCTTTCATCTACGCAAATTCCGGATTCTCGTCTCCACCCTTGGCGCAAAAGGTATTCGAGTTCCCTTTATGACTCTCTAGAAGTTAAACCAGTGAAGGACATAGTTTCCAAATTGATGTTAAGTATATTTTTTTGGCTCGTCTTCCGGTAGTGACTAGAAAGGGGAATATTCTGAATTGTGATAATGTATTCCACTTGTTTATATGAAGAAATATCATTCACATAAGACTTGGATACATTCTTAGTTTTCTATCAGATTGATATATGTAGGAATTCCTTTGAAGTTGTGCTACATGATTTTCCTTGGTTTATTTGAAATTAAAATCATGATTAGTGGAAGGACGTTATTCAAGACTTCTCGACATTCTGGCCTCTTCCTATACTTAACTTTGTTTACAGTGGATTTTCATCTTAAGTAGCACATCTATTTCTATAGTCTGTGTAGTCTGAAATCATGGTTACGAACTGTATGTGATTTAACTCGTATTCATATATATTCAGGTCGTATAGACATTTTAGTACGCTATCTGAGTCTTTAATACTGTTTCACCTAACTTCGATATTTGAGAAAGCCGTGGCTTTGATCTTCCTCACTTTAGGATACAAAGTGTATTTTCTTCCTCATTTCATGCATATATAGAGATTTCTCCTTATTCGATTTTAGACTTAGCATGGATACAATTAAGATTTAAATCACTTGTTATGTTGCTATATAATCATTCACCTACAAGACTTATACTCAAGTGATTGCATGTATCTGACTACATCATTCAATTTTTCTTTACACAGAGTAGATAGATAAATCTTGAGCTACACTTATAATTTATTGAGGGATTCTAGACTTTCTATTGCGGGAAATTTTAGCAATCTCCCGTATTCCATATTTCATTTATACGGTTGTATTTACATGCATGTTGGAGTAATTCATTACTTACAAAGTATAGGTCAGATCTATACATATATATATATATATAATTTCTGTTATAAACATTAAATCTGAGTTCTCTTCTATAATATCTATGCCGATTGCCGACTATACAAATAGACATACCTATATATATATATATATATATATATATATATATATATAGGTGGAATAATTAGTACTTCATACTAGTTCCAGAATAAATATATATGTACAACAGTAATTTAGCCTATAGAATAATTTTTCCAGAATTTTTCATACATACCCTTTCATAAATAAAAGGAAGACTACAATATTCATTCTGTATTTAAGTAAAAAAAACACTCAGAACTAAATTTGGTGGCATTTTGTTAGTTTTATGCTTCACATGATCGAACATATTTCATCCATAATATTATTCCAAACCGAAATAAAAGATACATGTCAATAATCAATTTAGTCATTCCAAACAGAGAAGGAATAGAATACATATATGAACCAGTTCACGGGGAGACAAAGGGAAAAAACATGTTCTTCCCAACCATAGACTAGGGTAGCCAATCACTGGTCCTGTTCACCCCCTAGCATAACCATGAATCCATGAGGGAAAACTTGGAATTTCTCCTCAGCAATGACCTCCTATCTCAGTAATATTATCCTTGCCTCACACTTAGAAAATAGTGTTCATAACAACAAGAAACCAATAGTCCTTTTCCTCGCATCCTAGGAAACATCATGCCTCCTCACATATGCCATATATCCCAAAAAAAAAATGCCTAGGTATTTTTTCCTCATGGGAATTTTCACAGCGTTCCAAATCCCTAATTTTCAAGGGCTGCCAATGGCCAAATTCCTGATTTTTCACTTGTAACAATCAGCCCTGGGGTAGGTCCAACAAGTTCCCCACTCATGGAGTCATGGTCAGCTGATTTCAACATGACCATTCCATTTGTCCTCCTACTATAATTATAAAATATTTTGTTTTCATACAAGTGTCACAGTTAAGTAGTTAGTTGGGTCAAATTAGATCTCTTCCCAACAGTCATAATTATTAATTACAATTAACCAAAATTGAAATTCAGAATTTCCATAAATGGCAAAAATTTTCAATTTCGAATTTACCAAAAATGAAATAAATTTCCTAAGAAATTGCAAATTCAAAAATAATTTAACTTTAATGAACTAACCAAGAACATTAGATCCCATAAAGCTAAAAATCCATCTTTCATATTTGTTCCTAGACCGGGACAGTATATGATTTCCTAATAATTCTTTGCATCAATGTGTACAAAATCTCCAATCCCACATCTCGAAGGATGATCAAAAAAATCCCAGGGAGTTTTGTTCACCAGGTTTGGCATTATAGGGGTGTGATTTTTAGGTTCTTTTGAAGCCATTTTGAATTCACACGTTTTCTTATGGATTAGACCCGCCATGACCTCCTCTGGAATGAAACAATTTTGAAAGTTACATGCATATTTCTAGCCCACCATATGAAATATACAAAGATCCATGGAAGAGATATGAATTCTTTTAAAGCTTTTGACACCAAACAAGTAGAAAAACATTCTTTTGTACAACCTGCCATCATCTCATATTTTAAATTAAAAAAAGAAGTGGCATCCTTCTTGTGAATTTGTCTCACTCTTCTACATGACATTCTGCTAAACGGAGCTCCTTTGCTTCAAACAAAAAATAAAAGACCGATGCATCCCTCAATTGTGAAAATACCCAAATTGTGAAGATATATAATTAACTCTGATAATTTATGAGCCCCTGATGCTCCAACCCAAGGGTCCTTGCTAATTCATACCTTTCTACCACTTCCAATTTTACACACAACCCATTCTCCAATCAATGGGAATGCATCTACCATCACTTTCCATACTATTGATTTGTTTGAAATCGATTTTTGAGGTTTGCGCATCCATTCTTCAAATGATGAACCTGCCAAATATTTTGATGTCACTTCTTTCCCCTAGAACATATGATTGTGAATTAGTCTCCAGAGGCTTTTTGCAGCCAAAGCCTTGCGAAACTTAAAAATATTTTTTGTCCCCCACCCTCCAAATTATTTTGGCATTGCTAATTTCTGCCATCTAACCAAGGGAATACCATCAACCTCCTTTTTGCTTGACCATAAAAATCAAAATAGAGTTTTCTGAATTGAGTTAAAATCCTTTTGGGATTTTTGCAATTGACGGCCAGAACATTAGAATGCTAGAAAGAACAAAGTTTATTAGGATCAAACACTCCCTCACGATAACCATCTATCGAACCACATCCCAATTCAAGCATTAATTTTCTTTATGAGCGAGAACCAATATTTGAAAGAACAAGATTTTTTTTTTACTTTGGAATAGACCCTAGGGAAACCCATTAGGAACTTCCCCTCTTTTTGAGGATGGTACCCGGGGTAAACCAAATTTTATAAAAACAAAGGATTTTTCGATAGCTTGCTCATTTAAGATCTCAACATGTCACTTGCAAGAATTGAACCTAGGTGGGGGGGAACACCTCTCGACACAAACCACTCGGGATAAACCCAATTGATAAATAAGAAATTGGGTTTAAATAAAAACTGAAATATTTAAAACTGACATCTAATTGAATCCACATATATGGGAGGGATTATATCATATGAGACTTTAAATATTCATTGAGTGCATGAGTTCTCATTGAGGATTTCTCCTGATTTATCTCCATTCTTGAGGCAATACAAAACAATGCATGGAAAGGCAAGGCATGACATGGCATGACAAGGAAAGGAAAGGCATGACATGGAAAGGCAAGGAAAGGCATGGCATGGCAAGTGAAGGCAATGTAAGGCATGACATGACATGGAATGACAAGGAAAGGAACGAAAAGGCATGACACAACATGGCATGGAAAGACAAGGTATGACTTGGAAAGGAAAGACAAGACAAGGCAAGGCATGACAAGTCATGGTGTGGCATGACATGGCAAGGCAAGGCATGACATGACAAGGAAAGGAAACAAAAGGCATGACATGGCATGGCATGTCAAGGAAAGACATGGATTGGAAAGGAAAGGCATGACATGACATGGAAAGGGAATGAAAGACATGTCATGGCATGATAAGGCAAGGAAAGACATGGCATGGAAAGGAAAGGCAAGACATGCCATGGCAAGGCAAGCAATGGGATGGAAAGAAATGGCATGGCAAGAAAATGCAAGGCATGACATGACATATTCTTCTTGCACATGAGTATACTTAAATTTCCTTCCTCTTGGATCATATCTAACAACAAATGAACAATCCCTCTTGCCTGAAACCTTTGAGTAAAATACTTGTTCACGTTGGCTTGGAAAAACATAGTGATCATGTCCTCTTTCAAACATTGTTGTTTTAATCGGGAATTCGTTGGCATGTTGAATAAAAATTCTTTCCTCATCGTGTTCATGCATTCATAAACTATACCATTTGGTATCGAACATAACTAATTTGAAGGAATTAAAGTCACACTCGAGTATATAATTCAAATACCCATAGTATCTATTTTTAGATTCTCGGGGATGTCTGTCACTCCTAGAGGAAACATTAGTGACCTGGAATACTGCAGCTATCCCACTATCAAAAAATTTCCTGGTTTCATCCAACTATTTGATGTGAAATTCATGGCCATTACACCACATAGCCTTATGGTGTTTCACCTGCAATATGCCAGACATGTAAAAGATGCATTGTCAATTAATACAAATATTTATATAACTTGGAAAGTATCTGAAAAAGACATACTTGCAGTCACATTAATATAATATACAATAACTGAATAAAATGGGTGAATTTTCTTGCCTTTCCATCTTTCAAACCATATGCTAAATCAATTTCCCTCTACGTAACATTGCATCACTGTTATGACGATCTTCTCTATCCAATTCAGACAGTTGTTGCCATGATAACCTACCGCCATGATGTTTTTTACATATTTCAATCCATACATTTATCCAGTCAGGATTGTTTGCAATGTATAAATGCAATGCATCCGAATCTTGAGCAACTGAATCAAAAAATCATAATTCACCAACATTAAATATTTGTTCTAACCATGGTAAATATTTATAATTGATGAAATAATAGATATTAATATATTAAGGAGTATGAACATATATATAAAAATGAAAATTTATATGTATTAAAATATAAATCTCCACAATTATTAATATATTACCTCTTAGTTTTTTCATTCTACCTTTCCCCAACAAGTGCTCCTAGTCTTCAAATTTTTGATGGAGTTCACACCCCAAATGCGATCCACTGCATGCATAGCTAGCCCTACTAATTTAGGAAGATACTGATTAATATACACCATGGACTGATATACCATACATCCCTCCACCATAGAACCCTTAATACATTCTCTTTGTCTAACCAAAGACTTCAATTATTTCAAGTGCCTCTCCACCATCCACATCGACCTTGTGTGTACAGGTCCACACATTTCAATATCCTCAACTTGGTGTATGAAATAGTAATCTTGTGCATTGAAAAATGTTGGAGGTAGATACTTTTGTATTTCACACATTAGCCGTTGAATTTATCTCCTCCAATACTTTATAACATATTCATGGATTTATTTCAATGACAACCATCTACATATCATGCCATAAGAAAATAACACGTTTCAATGTTATAATTACATAATATATATTACATTACGAGTAAAACACATGTCATTACTAGTACAACAACAAATTGAAAGACAATTGTGCATATAATTCACATCTACTTACCTCATGTATTTGCCAATATCATATATAACTCATTTGACATTGTTGTCAAAGTTGTTGTCATTTCGATGAACTTTGACCAAGTCAATATTGAATTTGTCAAATAGTTTGGTGACTGTTTGAACATTGAAATGGTAACCTTTGTGTCATTACCCATGCAATGAACTCTGCAAAAAAATATAGAGGTCATTGCATAGGCAACGAACTCGGGATGATTAAAAAAAAAAAGATAAATTTAAATCTTTATCTTCATTTTTGCGACGAAAGGCTAATTTTGTTGCAAGTAGTTTGTCACAATTTTTTTAATATGTAGTAGTGCCTCCACCACCTAGTGAACCAACGCTCTATTCTCCTCTCTGCTTGGATGTGTTTTTTCTCTCTTTCTCCCAGACTAAAGAACCAATGCTCTTATCTCCTCTCAGCTCAGTCGTTTTCTTGTATATGCTCTTACTTGTTTTATTTTAAGTCCTTCTATCACCCACTCGTTAGAATTCAAATTAATTTAATTTTTATTTTAGGAACAATTGTTTTTGTCCCATGCTTCGAGTCCCATTCCTACCATTTTTAATTTTTAACAACACCGTTGGAACACACCTCAATTTTCCTTTTTGTTCCTTTCGATGCCATGCCTTTCCTTGACTTGCCATGCCATGCCATGCTTTCCCTTTGAGATAAAATATCTTGAGGAGTGTGTTTGGCACATAAATCATCCTAGCAAGAGGTATATGCATAGGGAACTTAGGGCTCGAGTGTGGATGGGGTTAAGGGTCGAGTATAGGTTATGCCTAGGACTAGATGGAGCTAGGGTGGTCTAGGTCATGGTATAAGTAAAGCTCTATGTCATGGCCTAGGTCATGGTCATGTACATGCTCATGGTATAGGCATAATTCATGGTATAGGTCTATCTCTAGGTCTATGTCATGGTGTAAGTCATGGTCGAGGTCTAACTCTAGGTCTATTTCATGTAATACATTATGGTCATTGTATAGGTCTAGGTCATGGTCTATGGTCTAGGTCATGGTATATGCTCTAGGTCTCACTATGTATAGCTCTAGGTCTAGGTCTTGACATGTCTAGGTCAAGGCCATTTCTTTCCTTGTGATGTACCAAACTTGATATAGTGTGTGAGAGTCTGAGAGGGAGAGGAATACGTAGAGAGGGGGTAGAGAGAGAGTGTATGAGAGTGTGATATTTAG
>SNQJ01S0019263.1:56610-66996 GCA_010110895.2 Picea sitchensis | reverse complement strand
TTGTCTTGTCGACTATATGAATATCAATCGGCACATGGGTTAAATGTTTATACAATGGTGCATGGCTAACATTTGGTGTTGGTTTCACGTTGAATGTCAATGGTTTAAAAACTATAGTATAACATTGATTTGGCGCGTTGGCATAACACTTACCATTTGATTCTTTGGTTGGCCAAACGATATGATTTTTTAGTTATGCTATGATTGTTTGAACAGATGTGTAAATCGGCGGTTGTACTTTGCCATAACTATCGTGCATGGCAGTGAATGACTCCACCACCTTCGCATGCTCGCATTTATGCTTACCCCTTTTGCTCTCTCATTGTTGCTGGTTCGGGTAGCTCTGTTACAATGTGTGTTGATGAATTTGAACCCTTCCCTTACCATGCATTCGGCTCCATGGCCCGAGTCATGCGAGTTGAACCCAATGGCAATCAAGCCCTGCTAATGTTTGACAACACCCGCCAAGATTTGGCAGACAGTGGATGGCTTACCTTCGTGAAACGTTTTGAGGATTTTAACCTTTGCGTAGCTCGATGGTTTGCCATGACCTTCGATGGCTGTCGAGCCAAAGTAGGTGACATACAATTGGAAATTGATGAGAAATTTATTAGTCTTGCTACGGGTTTGCCTGCCACTGGACAACGATGGTTCAAGAATTGCAAGGTCGAGGAGGTCCCATGGACACTGCTCTTCCTCTCGCGCAAGGTTATCTCATGTGACAGAGGTATGTCTATATCTGCACTTAAACCACGGTGGAACAATTTATTGATGATAATCAAGAAGTTCATGACCTGTTAAGGTCGATACGGACTTTTGTTCCTCCACCACCTGCGTTTGCTTATGGTTTTTATGGGATATCAACTCAATATGCCCTATTATTTGCATCGTAGCCTGTTTAAAATGTCGAATAAGTTCAAAAGGCGCCAGGCCGACAGTAGTCTGTTTCATTATGGGCTTATCAAGCTCATCGTTGTCTATCATTTGAGCTTGCATGGGGATAGCTGGAGCATTTTCATTGCTCGAAATGGTTTCGAGGATCTGAACCCTACACAGGTTGACAAACCTATGGTGGGTGAGGTCAAGGCTGAACCACCTCTAACCTTACATCTACTGCCTAAACCCATGGTCGACCCTACTGTCGACTTACTTGACACTGTGACTAAGATTGTTGAGACTGGTAAACCTGTGACAAAAAAGTCCAAGCCAAACCTTACTGCTAATGATAAGGGTAAAAAGAATGCACGTTTGATTTCACGGATGGCAAGGAACAAGCCAAAACCTCCTATCGAGCCAAACCCTATCCTCTTGAGTGAGGACTCCGATTCGGAGGTTGAACGTTTCTTGGCTAGCGAATACCCTTATTCGCAAGGTTTATGTGTAGAACCCCCTTATGATTTTGTGTCAAACCTAACCACCTGCCTAAAGGATGACCGTAACTACCCAGGTATTAAAGTGCCTTGTGAAACCCTCGATCATTTGGCCAAACCCTCTCCTTCTCTGTCTAAACCCTCACAGTCACCATGTGACCAGTGCAATTCATGGTTAGAGTGATATTATACTGATGTTCCAAAACTCCAATCGAAGATTCAATCTTTGGAAGATCAGATTGCAGTCCTGACCAGTCAAAAGGCCAAGCTCAAAGGAGTGGATAAAAAACAAAAGACAATTGGCTCCATCCTGTTCAAAAACATGGAATCAGCCACAACTGTTGTAAATTCCAAGCTGGCATAAGTGAGCAGCCTCGTCGCTACACAGGTATGTTTTGGTATCATTTGTTTTTTGTAAATAATCTAGGTTTATATAACGATTTGAATTCAGTTTTAAATAGTATTGTTCACATCTTGAATGGCCCTGTTCTATTGTGTGCATTCTATATTTAACTTTGCTTTAAATAAAAAGGAATTTCGATTTACGATTTGATTATGCCCAGTATAGAAATCAATATATTTCGATTGGATTTGAGTAATCTTCGTTTGATTGTTTGCCTTCAAATGAATTGGTTTGTATCCGACTTGAAAGGGAAATTTTTCATATTCATTTTAGAACACAATCATGCTCGGATTTGATTTGGTTATGATGCTATGGTTGGTAAATGTTTTGATTAAGTTTGACTATTACGATTTTGCTCAGATTCGATTTCGTTGTCATTGGCATGCTATGACTGGCAAACATTTTCAGAAAGATACTTGTTACGATGCTGTGTCGTGTGATGTTCTATCTTTGATTGTTTCCAATTTAAGGATAATGACACTGTCTCTATGATGAAAACATTACGCTCAAATAACATTCGCGCCCGAATTGGAAATGAATCTGAATCATAAAAACTGTGTGAAGATCTTATCTAAATCGATTCGCTTTTGTTCTAATTTGGCAAGTTCGTCCTATGAGTCGAGTTCGGATTATAATTGATGCTTTGTATTTTAAATTTATGGAATGAATTGGTCAAACCCTGATATGATTCGTTTGATTGAAACAATTGTGATCAAAATTAATCGATCCTGTTTGCTTATTGTGCAATGATCAACGATCGAAATTTATAACAAATCCTGTTTGATTAATCCTGTTATGATTTTGTTATGAGTCAATTATCGTTTGGATTCGTTCATAGACTAAATCAATTGCTATATAGTTATCGTGATAATCCTATTCGATTCATTAGTGTAACGATGTGTTTGCGATTAGTTCTATTTTCAATTGAATATCAAAACGATCTCATAACAGATGGATTCGATTTGTTGAAGAAAGGATTACGATTCTGTTACATGTGATTTCATTTACCCGATTCATGACTATAATCGAAACAGAGTATTGCTATCTCTGTACTCGGCTAAATGATGTGTATCCTGTTTGAGTCTATAATGGAATAATGGTTTCAATTTATGATTCGTTCTCAAGTAATTATTGATGTCAATTCAATGGAAATTCTTAAAAAGATTTGATTTAATTTCAATTCTGATTCTGTATCTTATTTTAGACTAGCTACAGAATCAGATGATTCTATAGCTAAGTCTATAGAATTTAATTTTTATCATTTTATTGATAAAAGAGTCTTCTAACTTGGCTATTTTGGATCCTTTTCAGGTGAATTTGAAATTACATGGGATTTGATGGACAGTTTGGAGGATATTGAAAATATTTTGGTTTCATTTTAGTTTCTTAGTTTAGTTGATCGTGGGATACCTTCCCAGATTACGTAAACAGTTTTATAACTTCCACAGGGAGGTTTTACCCTGTGGAAAACCTTTAAATACTTATTATTTTTTGTAATAATGATCCTCATTCGTGGGAGAACAAGGATATGGAATTTTAATATAGACTGAGACAGAATTTGATATTCTGCTACAGCTTTAGCTTTTCAAAATATCAATATTTTGTTTTATGTTTATGTGTATCAATTTGCATTTGGTTAATGACTACTTTAGCTATCTTAGTCTTTTGCAAATGATATGATTTAATCAATATAATCCATATCTGATTTCTTCTAGTGTATAAAAAACATAGCAATTACTTGATTCAGTTTGTGAATGACAGATTTTTCTTCTTCATAAGTTGAATTATTAAGTATAATTTTTTGCATAACATGTTTCCCTTATTGCAGAGATTTATAAATCTTATAATTGTTATGATTTTTTATGTCTTGTTTGTCCTGTAAATAAACTCAAAGAGCATTGCAAATATCGTTTACGAGAAGCTTATGGATTATCCGGTGCGAGTTTCCTTCCTCCGACCAGCTTCAAAGTCATCATACACAGGGAAAATCTGGAGCATTTCCAGGTCTGATTGTTGTTTATTACTTTAGCGTATTTATTAGTAGTTTAGTTTAGATATAAGTTTAGTTAGCTATATATATAGAATTAGTATATTAGATTGTTTAATTTCAGTAAGTTTTATTGCTTATTTATTAAATCATAAAATCAACAAAAAATATCTTTCTCTGTCTTAGGGCAGAAAGCAAATGAGTTTTCCAAGTTTTATTCAAATCTGTATTTTGTTAATATTGTATATTTTGTGAATGAGTCATATTGCAACTAGCAGTTAGACAGTTAATTAATTAGTAGTTTGTAAATAGTAGGTTAGTTTAGTAGTTAGATTTAATTAGATTAGTTTTAGTTTAGTTTGTTGTATTTAGTTTTAGTTAGTTCATTTTATTTAGTTTTATGTTAGTTTAGTTTGTTTTATTTAGTTTTAGTTAGATTAGTTAGTTTAGATTAGTTTTATTTTGTTTTCTTAGGACCTTAGATCGGCTAACGGAGCCGCTAAACCCATCAAGGTGGTTCATTCCAAATGGCTTAGGTTATTAGACAACCCCGGACCGGTTCCACTCTCTCAGTTGACGGACGATCATTTTCACCTGTCAACAAGTGGCGTTAGAAGGAGGGCCTGAACTTAATTAATGGCACGATGTGGTAACAAGACTCCTCCCCCCCCTAATCGCTCACCTATAGTGACTAGAAGCCGTTCACACGATAATATTCCCCTTCAAACAACAACTACTTCAACCGATGATCCACAGATCACAGTTGAGCCAGCAACCCCTAATCCTACAGGTGGTGACATACAAGAGATTGTTCGCCAATCTCTCATTAAAACACATAGTTCCTTAGCTCGTGTTAGGAAACCAAACCGTCCGTGGGGTCAACCTCTAGACTTCTCTGATATCATAGAACAATTAGGTGACACTAACCTCACTGTGAATCCTATAGATCCAAAATCAAATCCTGCTGCAGCAGGATCTGGGATACCTCCTTCACCACCTCCCTCATCTCCTTCCTCTTCTGGAGTTGATTCCTCGTCAGATGAAGGTAATTCACCTTCTCAGCCTTCCACACCCACTACCCCAATGGTGAAACAGAACAACCCTGCCAGACCTTGGTTGGACCAGGATGTTGTAGCTGTACCTGGAGCTCAGCACCCTTTACCTAAGCACCTGGAGAAATGACTTCCCATGTTTGATCCTGATTCAAAATAGATAGCTGAAGATCATATTAAAAAAAATATGTTAGCCATAAGACTCCGCAATGTTGAACATGAAGACGTTGTCTGCAGGTTGTTCCCGTATACTTTCGAGGGTAATGCATCCACTTGGTACTTTTCCCAATAGCCCCATACCATCGTGTCTTGGGAAAGGTTTGAGTCATTCTTTTTTGAAAAGTTAGGAGACGGTAAACCTCCGGAAGTCTTAGTCATGGACCTTTCTAGCTTAAGGATGAACCCAAAAGAAAAAGTTAAAGATTTTAATCAAAGATTCTTGACACTTAAAAATTGAATCCCTGCGGATTCAATGCCCGCTGAGAGTCTTATAATATCTTACTACACTAAATATTTACATCAAAGTATATCTATTTGGGTGAAACGATAAAAAAAGGCCACGTTGCTAGAGGCCTTTGAAGAGGCCAGCCAAATTGAAAAGGACATACTTAATCTTAAGGACTCTTCTAGCAACGAAACTGAGACTAGTTCTGTTTCCAAAAAGAAGATTGAGATCCTCCCCAGACCCACACAAACTAAAACACAACCTGAAAACTCTGATTTGGAAAACCTTACTAAAGTTGTTCAAAAACTGTTGAATCAAGTTATAGACTTAAAAAGGTCAACTGAAGAAGCTTCCTCGAGTAAGGGACCCTACAAACCCCCATTCTGAAAGCCTTTCCCTACCAACCGACCTAACCCAACCAATGAAGGCCTTAATCTAGAAAGTTTGCAATGTGCTCTTCAAACAATTCTAGAAGCCCAAGATAACTTGATTCCCCCTGAGATCCCTCAGGAGGAAGTTGAACAGGAAACAGTTCAAGAAGAAGAGTCTTCTCCAAACATTTTTGGACACTTCTCGGATAGCATCTTCCAAGCCAACTTCGAGACAATTCACCCTTACAACACTAGGAGTAAAACTGCAAATAAATCTTCTTCCGAAAACACTACAACTTCACCTCCAAAGCCATCTAAATCAACAGAGTCTAAACAGAGTAATGTTAACCCTAAATTAGATTATGATGTTGTTGAAGATCTTAAGAAGCTAAGGGCTAACATTTCTATTTATGAGTTATTGAAGTTTCCATTTTTGTTACAAAAAATGTTGCAAAAAATTTCAGAAAATGGCAAGAATGGTAATTCCAATGGTAACAAGGTTGTGCAAAGCAAAGTTCCGTAGAAGACTTCCAATAAAAATAATCTTGATCCTCAAGATAAAGGAAGCCTTCCTGTAGCCTCTGTAAATAATGTAAATAATTCAGATAAAGTAGCCTTAGAAATTGCGAGTAAGAAGCCTCAAGCTACTACTCTTAGTACTCGCAAGAATGTACCTCCTTTTCTTTTAACTTTCGAGATTTTTAACAGAAATGTGCATAATTGTATGGTGGACTCAGGAGCATCATCCAATGTGATGCCTTGGTCTGTTTGCCAAAATATTAACGCCGAAGTGGAACCATCTACTTTAAAAATCATACAACTTGATCGGACCGATGTTAAAGTTATAGGCGAACTAAAAAATGTATTGATTATATTATCGTCTAACCCTAAGGTTCATCAGGTTATTGATATAATCGTTGTGGATATTCCAGAAGTGTATGGTTTGTTTTTGAGCAGGGACTGGTTGGAGCAGCTACATGGTTACTTCACGACGGACTGGTCTCACTTATGGCTCCCAGAGAACAGTAAGCCGAACAAGATCAGAGTCAATCGTGAGAGCTACCTTAAGTTCACGGTCACAGATTTGAACGATCCTAACGAACCATATACAACTTCTACTAATTCACTCGAAGTCCAAGGGATGGACACCTTCTTTGGAAATTTCATGGCCGAGGTTTCACCTATCATCAACCTAGAAAAGCAGTCCGATATCCTGGCATTTATGCAACCCGCACCTTCCACACAACAATCTCATGAACCCGATGAAAACCAAATTTGGTCTCTGTATTTCGACGGTTCTAAGTCTAAAGAAGGAGCTGGAGTAGCTGCATCATTATCGATCCAATAGGTAACAAGACATTAATGGCTTGTAGACTAGAGTTTGAATGTACTAACAATACTGCAGAATATGAGGCTTTACTGCAAGGTCTTAGAAAATATCTGGATATGAACATTCAAAACCTGGTTGTATTTGGCGACTCTGAAATAGTGGTTAGGCAGGTAAGAGAATCTATACACTGTCTTTGCCCGCATATCAAAAGTTACCAGTCTGAGGTATGGAGTTTAATGAATAAATTTTCTGCTTTCAATATAAATTCCATTCCTAGACTAAATAATGCTGAAGTAGATCTACTAGCTAATGTAGCCTCTAAACTTCTTCCTTTAGAAGGCTTGTCCCCAAACGCATTCTCTGTTGAGCTATTGTTTCAACCATCTGTTCCTGACGATATCACAAACTGGAGAGTATTTGACGACGATCAGCAGATCATTAACTTTCTGCACATGGAAGAAACCTTTCAAGGCGCGGTGATAGATGAACAAACGCATGACGACAATTTGTACGACTTTACGGTAATACCTGATCTGAAATCTTCTGAAGCTCTATTGGACATGGTAAATTACATACCCAAATCCATAGTTAGATTAGAAAAGTTTTATGATTTTGAAGATAAATTTAAAAAGACGGTCAATTGTAAAACTAATAGTTCCTCGCTGTCTTATGAGAAAGTCAATTTAGGAACTAATGAAAATCCTCAGTGTATTAATCTAGGGTTGGGATGTTCTAGACAAGAAAAAGCTGCTTTCGTTAAATTGTTCAAAGAATTTAAGGATGTATTTGCATGGACGTATGATGATCTCAAAATGTTCGACCCTAATATCATACAACATGTCATCCCGATGAAGCCCCAAACCTTACCCTTCCAACAAAAACTGAGGAAAATGCACCCTAAACTAGAACTGACTGTTCAAAAAGAATTGAATAAACTCCTAAGTGCTAAAATAATTTTTCCTGTTAGGCACACTCAATGGGTGTCCAACCTTGTCCCAGTTCGGAAGAAAAACGGGGAAATTCGACTTTGCGTCGATTTTCGGAACCTCAATAGAGCGTCTGAAATAGATAATTATCCTATCCCAGCCAAGGAATAGATCCTTCAACAGGTATCTGGTTCCTAGAGGCTATCTTTATTGGATGGTTTCTCTGGATACAACCAAGTCCTGATGTCTCCTCCAGACCAACTCAAAACTACCTTCCGTACCCCATGGGGCACTTATGCTTATCGCAAAATGCCCTTTGGATTGATTAATGTTGGTGGTGCCTTTCTGAGAGCAATGGGCATTGCTTTCTGAGGCTTAATCAATCATTAAGTCGTAGTTTAAATAGATGATGTGACTGTTTATTCTAAAAACAAAGATGATCATCTAGCTCACTTACGAGCCGTTCTGCTACGATGTCGTAAATATGTCATCTCCTTGAACCCCAAAAAGTCTATATTTGCAGTAGAACAAGGTAAACTACTAGGATTCATTGTGTCTAGTGATGGGATGATTATTGACCTCAAGAGGACTCAAGTCATCGCTAAACTTCCCCCTCCTACATCCAAGAAATCCATGCAGTCTTTCTTAGGCCAAATCAACTTCATGAGAAGATTCGTCCCCAGCTTCTCCGAAATGGTCAGACCTCTCAAGAACCTGATTAAGAAAGACACCCACTATCACTGGGGACCCACAGAAAACCAAGCTTTAAACGCGATAAAGAAGGCCATAATAGACGCTCCGTCTCTCATGAGCCCTGACTTCTCTCAAGATTTTACACTCTATACTTTTGCCTCTGACCGTTCCTATGTCGCAGTCCTAACTCAGAAGAATTCCGAAAACAATGAAGTACCCATCGCCTTTATGAGTTCCCCTTTCAAAGGCACTGAACTTAACTACCCAGCAGTTGATCGGAAAGCCTACACTATTTTCAAAGCAATTAAGAATTTCCGATCCTATCTGTTGAAGTCAAGGACGAAAGTCATTGTTCCCTACCCCGCCGTGAGGAACTTGTTGGTGCAGAAGGAGTTAGGAGAGAAGAGAGCTAACTGGGTCACCTCCTTGCAAGAGTATGACTTAGAGATCACCCCAGCCAAGATTTTGAGAGCCCAAGGGTTGTGTAAGTTGGTTGTTGATTTGGAAACAGGACACCAGGAAGATAGTGATATGTCAAATCTAGGACAAAGCGATCAAAGTTTGATTTGTTGCGCACAAAACCTCGTTAGTCCCTGGTACGACGATATTATATTATGTCTTGAACATGGGTCAACACCTCATCACTTAGACCCCACCAAGAGAAGAGCATTAAGACTAAAGTCTGCCTCCTTTCATCTAATTAACGGTGTATTGTTTCGTCTTGTCTTGAGAAAGACGAAGTAGAAAAAGTCTTGCTCGAGTTGCATGCAGGAGAAGCTGGTGGCCACTTTGGTGGTCACACCACTGCTCATAAGGTTTTAAGAGCTAGTTACTACTAGCCCATGCTTTTTAGGGACGCCCATGCCTTGTGTCGCAAATGCATCATCTGCCAGAAAGCATCAGGGCGGTTACAAAAACCAGCCTTTCCCTTGCACCCTGTCTCAGTAAATTCTCCTTTCCAGCAATGGGGCCTTGATATCATAGGTCCAGTTAACCCTCCATCCTCGCAAAAACACAAGTATATTGTGACATCCATAGATTAGTTTAATCGATGGTCTGAAGCTGTTGCGCTAAGAACTGTCAACACCAGTCAGGTGATTACTTTTCTGAACTCGAATATTATCACTCGTTTCGGTATCCCTGGTTGTCTAGTCTTTGACAACGCTTCATACTTTTCTTCTCTTGAGATGAGCGAGTTTTCTTTGGAAAAAGGAATAAAGCTGAAGTATTCTGCTAGTTACTACCCCTAGGGCAACGGATTAGCATAATCAACAAACAAGAACTTGATTAAAATTATCAAGAGGACTGTGGTTGAAAATCACAAGAATTGGCACAATGCACTACTGAATGTGTTATGGGATGATAGGGTAATGCCCAAAGCTGCTATAGGTAACTCCCCCTTTTTTCTCGTTTATGGCAGAGAAGCAATTCTGCCACCTCACATTCTTCTTCCTTCTCTTCAATTGTCACAAAAAGTCCAAGAAGAAGATTGTCCCCCTTTAGAAAGCCGAATTAACGCTGTGATGAAGTTGGAAGAAGTAAGAGCCCTAGCTAAGCGTAAGCTAGATCAACATCAACAATTGGTTAAAAGCTGGTTCGANAAGCTGCTATAGGTAACTCCCCCTTTTTTCTCGTTTATGGCAGAGAAGCAATTCTGCCACCTCACATTCTTCTTCCTTCTCTTCAATTGTCACAAAAAGTCCAAGAAGAAGATTGTCCCCCTTTAGAAAGCCGAATTAACGCTTTGATGAAGTTAGAAGAAGTAAGAGCCCAAGCTAAGCATAAGTTAGATCAACATCAAAAATTGAT
>SNQJ01S0019263.1:14845-48263 GCA_010110895.2 Picea sitchensis | reverse complement strand
CTTTCAATATAAATTCCATTCCTAGACTAAATAATGCTGAAGCAGATCTACTAGCTAATGTAGCCTCTAAACTTCTTCCTGTAGAAGGCTTGTCCCCAAACGCATTCTCTGTTGAGCTATTGTTTCGACCATCTGTTCCTGACCATATCACAAACTGGAGAGTATTTGACGACGATCAGCAGATCATTAACTTTCTGCACATGGAAGAAACCTTTCAAGGAATGGTGATAGATGAACAAATGCACGACGACAATTTGCACAACTTTATGATAATACCTGATCCGAAATCTTTTGAAGCGCTATCGAACATGGTAAATTACATACCCAAATCTATAGTTAGATTAGAAAAGTTTTATGATTTTGAAGATAAATTTAAAAAGACGGTCAATTGTAAAACTAATAGTTCCTCGCTGTCTTATGAAAAGGTCAATTTAGGAAGTAATGAAAATCCTCAGTGTATTAATCTAGGCTTGGGATGTTCTAGACAAGAAAAAGATGCGTTCGTTAAATTGTTCAAAGAATTTAAGGATGTCTTTGCATGGACATATGATGATCTCAAAATGTTCGACCCTAATATCATACAGCATGTCATCCCGATAAAGCCCCAAACCTTACCCTTCCAACAAAAACAGAGGAAAATGCACCCTAAACTAGAACCGACCGTTCAAAAAGAATTGAATAAACTCCTAAGTGCTAAAATAATTTTTCCTATTAGGCACACTCAATGGGTGTCCAACCTTGTCCCAGTTCGGAAGAAAAACGGGGAAATTCGACTTTGCGTCGATTTTCGGAACCTCGATAGAGTGTCTGACAAAGACAACTATCCTGTCCCACCCATGGAACAGATCCTTCAACAGGTATCTGGTTCCGAGAGGCTATCTTTATTGGATGGTTTCTCTAGATACAACCAAGTCCTGATGTCTCCGCCAGACCAACTCAAAACTACCTTCCGTACCCCATGGGGCACTTATGCTTATCGCAAAATGCCCTTTGGATTGATTAATGATGGTGCTACCTTTCAGAGAGCAATGGACATTGCTTTCCAAGGCTTAATCAATCAATCAATCCTAGTTTACTTAGATGATGTGACTATTTATTCTAAAAACAAAGACGGTCATCTAGCTCACTTACCAGCCGTTCTGCTACGATGTCGTAAATATGGCATATCCTTGAACCCAAAAAAGTCTATCTTTGCAGTAGAATAGGGTAAACTACTAGGATTCATTGTGTCTAGTGATGGGATGATTATTGACCCCGAGAGGACTCAAGTCATCGCTAAACTTCCCCCTCCTACATCTAAGAAATCCATGCAGTCTTTCTTAGGCCAGATCAACTTCATGAGAAGATTCATCCCCATCTTCTCCGAAATGGTCAGACCTCTCCAGAACTTGATTAAGAAAGACACCCACTATCACTAGGGACCCACAGAAAACCAAGCTTTAAATGCGATAAATAAGGCCATAATAGACGCTCTGTCTCTCATGAGCCCTGACTTCTCTCAACATTTTACACTCTATACTTTTTCCTCTGACTGTTCCTATGCCGCAGTCCTAACTCAGAAGAATTCCAAAAACAACGAAGTACCCATTGCCTTTATGAGTTCCTCTTTCAAAGGCACTGAACTTAACTACCCAGTAGTTGATCAGCAAGCCTACGTTGTTTTCAAAGCCGTTAAGCATTTTTGATCCCATCTGTTGAAGTCAAGGATGAAAGTCATTGTCCCCTACCACGTCGTGAGGAACTTGTTAGTGCAGAAGGAGTTAAGAGAGAAGAGAGATAACTGGGTCACCTCCTTGCAGGAGTATGACTTAGAGATCACCCCAGCTCAGATCATGAGAGGCCAAGGGTTGTGTAAGTTGGTTGTTGATTCGGAAACAGGACACCAAGAAGATAGTGATATGTCAAATCTAGGACAAAGCGATCAAAGTTTGATTTGTTGCACACAAAACCTCGTTAGTCCCTGGTATGGAGATATTAGATTCTGTCTTGAACATGGGTCATCACCTTGTCACTTAGACCCCGCCAAGAGAAGAGCGTTAAGACTAAAGTCTGCCTCCTTTCATCTAATTAACGGTGTACTGTTTCGTCAAAATTTTGACGGCGTACTGATGCGCTGTCTTGAGAAAGTCGAAGCAGAAAAAGTCTTGCTCGAGTTGCATGCAGGAGAAGCTGGTGGCCACTTTGGTGGTGACACCACTACTCATAAGGTTTTAAGAGCTGGTTACTACTGGCCCATGCTTTTTAGGGATGCCCATGCCTTGTGTCGCAAATACATCATCTTCTAGAAAGCATCAGGCTGGTTACAAAAACCAGCCTTTCCCTTGCAACCTGTCTCAGTAGATTCTCCTTTCCAGCAATGGGGCCTTGATATCATAGGTCCAGTTAACCCTCCGTCCTTGCAACAGCACAAGTATATTGTGACAACCACAGATTACTTTACTTGATGGTCTGAAGCTGTTGCGCTAAGAACTGTCAACACCAGTCAGGTGATTGCTTTTCTGAACTCGAATATTATCACTCGTTTCGGTATCCCTGATTGTCTAGTATTTGACAACGCTTCATACTTTTCTTCTCTTGAGATGAGCGAGTTTGCTTTGGAAAATGGAATAAAGCTGAAGTATTCTACTAGTTACTACCCCCAGGGCAACGAATTAGCATAATCAACAAACAAGAACTTGATTAAAATTACCAAGAGGACTGTGGTTGAAAATCACAAGAATTGGCACAATGCACTGCTGAACGTGTTATGGGATGATAGGGTAACGCCCAAAGCCGCTATAGGTAACTCCCCCTTTTTTCTCATTTATGGCAGAGAAGCAATTCTGCCACCTCACATTCTTCTTCCTTCTCTTCAATTGTCACAAAAAGTCCAAGAAGAATATTGTCCCCCTTTAGAAAGCCGAATTAACGCTTTGATGAAGTTAGAAGAAGTAAGAGCCCAAGCTAAGCGTAAGTTAGATCAACATCAACAATTGATTAAAAGTTGGTTCGACTCTAATTCTGCTTCTGATAGGAATTTTGAACTAGGCAATCTCATCTTGAAGTGGGACAAACCACACGAAGGAAAGGGTGAGCACACCAAATTTCAAAACTTATGGCTTGGACCATTTTTAATTGCTGAAAAGTTGGGTCCTAGTTCCTTTCAATTGCAGAATCTTGAAGGGCAACTTGACACCTACCCGGTGAATGGCCAAGCCTTGAAAAGATAGTTTGCTTGATAACTACCCTTGTATATTATGTATATATTTTGCTTTGTTTGCACTTTCGTTTGCTTTCTGGTTTTTTTTATTTCTATTTGAATTTATCAGTTTGTGCTTTCTTGGAAATACACATACCTGTACATTGAATCAATTCAGACAAAGACGAAAGAGATTTTTTTCGTTGAAGTAACTTCTGAAAATTTGTACAAACATCAATGATATATTGTTGAAACTGATATCTGTGTTGCAAAATTTGTTGTTTGAAAGTTGTTTACTGATTTCGATCTCTAAGAAAATTTTGTCATGATCATCTATTATCTGTTTACGCTGTCCCTTTTCCGTAAATGAATGACTCAAAAGATGTCTCCCTGTCATAGGAAGTGTTTTGTAAATAAAACATCTCTGGAGCTAAATAAAGGACAGTTCTAAAAAAAATTCTAATGAGGTCTAAAAAATATGCTAAAATATCAAGATTTTTAGCGTCACCCTGCTCTACTATATATATATAAAATAAAAACAAAATAAAATTATTAATAAGAGCTGTGGGAAGTGCTTGTAAACCCGCCGAGATACTGAACAGGTCTGTTAGCAGCGAAGCAATGTCAGGTACATGAAAATCTGCAAAACGAAACCTCTTTAATGTCCTTTATGCTAATCTAGAACTTCTTGGCAGGATACAGATGTCAGAGTGGGTTAAATGGCAACCCTGTCGAGGCTATGGATGCCTGCTGGCAGCAATGGCCATGCCAAGAGTATTGGAGATTTTATCTTTAATATCATGACTTGCTAATCTTAAGATTGTTATTAGTTTTCATCTTTTGAAACACTGCTGAAAAGAATGATTAATGATGGTGTTCGTACGTTTTTCTGGTTGTTATTTCCGAGTTGAAATTATCTTTGCTGTCTTAATCCAAATTGGTAACTTTTACAGAGATAACTTCTTCTACCAGTGTGTCGCCATTGTTGGCAGCCAACTCAGTTTTTCCTATCGTCTATAAGCTGCCTACACCTATCTTTTGCAAACATCAATTTTTCTGTCGCAATTTCCAAATTAACGTCATTTTTTATTTCTTGCGACATTTGCACTTTTGCCTTCATTAAGTTTTCACGACTGTAAGCGGGAAAACTTTTCCTTTCTAGGTCACATTTCGATCACTATTTGAACTATCATGATCTTTTTATCGATATGCCTACCGCATTCACCTTTTGTTTATCGTTATCTGGCTGAAAGGACTTTCGAACTGCGCTGATTGGACATTCTTATATTGATTGAATAACTTGATTTTATTGAGTTTGTAAGGCATTGAGCATTTGGATTTACGCTTTTTATGAATTGCCTGATCATTGATTTTACGAAAATTCATAGAGGCTATGATTAATGTTTTTTATATATATATGATATAACCCTTATGTTAATCCTTTCATAATTTTGGCTTGTCGACTATATGAATATCAATCGGCACATGGGTTAAACGTTTATACAATGGCGCATGGCTAACATTTGGTGTTGGTTTCACGTTGAATGTCAATGGTTTAAAAACTATAGTCTAACGTTGATTTGGCGCATTGGCATAACACTTACCATATGATTCTTTGGTTGGCCAAATGATATGATTATTGAGCTATGCTATGATTGTTTGAACATATGTGTAAATCGACGATTGTACTTTGCCATAACTATCGTGCATGGCAGTGAATGACTCCACCACCTTCGCATGGTCGCATTTATGCTTACCCATTTTGCTCGCTCATTGTTGTTGGTTCGGGTAGCTCTGTTACAGTGTGTGTTGATGAATTTGAACCCTTCCCTTACCATGCATTTGGCTCCATGGCCCCAGTCGTGCGAGTTGAACCCAATGCCAATCAAGCCCTGCTGATGTTTGACAATGCCCGCCAAGATTTGGTACACAGTGGATGGCTTACCTTCGTGAAACGTTTTTAGGGTTTTAACCTTTGTGTAGCTCGACAGTTTGCCATGACCTTCGATGGCTGTCGAGCCAAAGTAGGCGACATACAATTGGAAATTGATGAGAAATTTATCAGTCTTGCTATGGGTTTGCCTGCCACTAGACAACATTGGTTCAAGAATTGCAAGGTCGAGGAGGTCCCATGGACACTACTCATCCTCTCGCGTAAGGTTATCTCATGTGATAGAGGTATGTCTATCTCTGCACTTAAACCACGGTGGCACAATTTATTGATGATAATCAAGCAGTTCGTGACCTGTGAAGGTCGATACAGACTTGTGTTCCTCCACCACCTGCATTTTCTTATGGTTTTTATGGGATATCAACTAAATATGCCCTATTATTTACATCATAGCCTGTTTAAAATGTCGAATAACTTCAAAAGGCACCAGGCCGACAACAGTTTGTTTCATTATGGGCTTATCAAGCTCATCGTTGTCTATCATTTGAGCTTGCACGGGGATAGCTGGAGCATTTTCATTGCTCGGAATGGTTTCAACGATCCGAACCCTACACAGGTTGACAAACCTGTGGTGGGTGAGGTCAAGGCTGAACCACCTCTACCCTTACACTTCCTACTGCCTAAACCCACGGTCGACCCTCCTGTTGACTTACCCGACACCATGACTAAGAGTGTTGAGATTGTTGAACCTGTGACAAAAAAGTCCAAGCCAAACCTTACTGCTAACGATAAGGGTAAAAAGAATGCACATTTGATTTCACGGATGGCAAGGAACAAGCCAAAACCCCCTGTCGAGCCAAACCCTATCCTCTTGAGTGAGGACTCTGATTCGGAGGTTGAACATTTCTTGGCCAGCGAATACCCTTATTCGCAAGGTTTACGTGCAGAACCCCCTTATGATTTTGTGTCAAACCTACCCCCTGCCTAAAGGAAGACCCTAACTACCCGGGTATTAAAGTTCCTTGTGAAACCCTCGGTCATTTGGCCAAACCCTCTCCTGCTCTGTCTAAACCCTCACAGTCACCATCTGACCAGTGCAATTCATGGTTAGAGCGATATTATAATGATGTTCCAAAACTCCTATCGAAGATTCAATCTTTGGAAGATCAGATTGCAGTCCTGACCAGTCAAAAGGGCAAGCTCAAAGCAGTGGATAAAAAACAAAAGACAACCAGCTCCATCCTGTTCAAAACGTGGAATCAGCCACAGCTGTTGTAAATTCCAAGCTGGCATAAGTGAGCAGCCTCGTCGCTACAAAGGTATGTTTTGGTATCATTTGTTTTTTGTAAATAATCTAGGTTTATATAATGATTTGAATTCAGTTTTAAACAGTTCTGTTCAGATCCTGAATGGCCCTATTATATTGTGTGCATTCTATATTTAGCTTTGTTTTAAATAAAAAGGAATTTTGATTTACGATTTGATTATGCCCAGTATAGAAATCAATAGATTTCGATTGGATTTGAGTAATCTTCGTTTGATTGTTTTCCTTCAAATGAGTTGGTTTGTATCCGACTTGAAAGGGAGATTTTTCATATTCATTTTAGAACACAATCATGCTTGGATTTGATTTGGTTATGATGATATGGTTGGTAAATGGTTTGATTAAGTTTGACTGTTACGATTTTTCTCAGATTCAATTTCGTTGTCATTGGTATGCTGTGACTGGCAAACGTTTTCAGAAAGATACTTGTTACGATGTTGTGTCGTGTGATGTTCTATCTTTGATTGTTTCCAAGTTAAGGATAATGACTCTGTCTCTCTGATGAAAAAAATACGCTCAAATAACATTCGCACCCGAATTGGAAATGAATCTGAATCATAACAACAGTGTGAAGATCTTAGCTAAATCGATTCGCTTTTGTTCTAATTTGGCAAGTTCGTCTTATGAGTCGAGTTCGGATTATAATTGATGCTCTGTATTTTAAATTTATGGAATGAATTGGTCAAACCATGATATGATTCATTTGATTGAAACAATTGTGATCAAAATTAATCGATCCTGTTTGCTTATTGTGCAATGATCAACGATCGAAATTTATAACAAATCCTGTTTGATTAATCTTGTTATGATTTTGTTATGAGTCAATTATCGTTTGGATTCGTTCACAGCCTAAATCAATTTCTATACAATTATCGTGATAATCCTATTTGATTCATTAGTGTAATGATGTGTTTGCGATTAGTTCTATTTTCAATTGAATATCAAAACGATCTCATAACAGATGTATTCGATTTGTTGAAGAAAGGATTACGATTCTATTACATGTGATTTCATTTACCCGATTCATGACTATAATCGAAACAGAGTATTGCTATATCTGTACTCGGCTAAATGATGTGTATCTTGTTTGAGTCCATAATGGAATAATGGTTTCAATTTATGATTCGTTCTCAAGTAATTATTGATGTCAATTCAATGGAAATTCTTAAAAAGATTTGATTTAATTTCAATTCTGATTCTATATCTTATTTTAGACTAGCTATAGAATCAGATGATTATGTAGCTAAGTCTATAGAATTTAATTTTTATCATTTTATTGATAAAAGAGTCTTCTAACTTGTCTATTTTGGATCCTTTTTAGGTGAATTCGAAATTACATGGGATTTGATGGACAGTTTAGAGGATATTGAAAATATTTTGGTTTCATTTTAGTTTCTTAGTTTAGTTGATATTGGGATACCTTCCCAGATTATGTAAACAATTTTATAACTTCCACAGCGAGGTTTTACCCTGTGGAAAACCTTTAAATACTTATTATTTTTGTAATAATGATCCTCATTCGTGGGAGAACAAGGATATGGAATTTTAATACAGACTGAGACAGAATTTGATATTCTGCTACAGCTTTAGCTTTTCATAATATCAATATTTTGTTTTAAGTTTATGTGTATCAATTTGCATTTGGTTAATGACTACTTTAGCTACCTTAGTCTTTTGCAAATGATATTATTTAATCAATATAATCCATATCTGATTTCTTCCAGTGTATAAAAAACATAGCAATTACTTGATTTAGTTTGTGAATGACATATTTTTCTTCTTCATAAGTTGAATTATTAAGTATAAGTTTTTGCATAACAGGTTTCCCTTATTGCAGAGATTTATAAATCTTATAATTGTTATGATTTTTTATGTCTTGTTTGTCCCGTAAATAAACTCAAAGAGAATTGAAGCTATCGTTTACAGGAAGCTTCTATATTATCCGGTGTGAGTTTCCTTCCTCTGACCAGCTTCGAAGTCATCATACACAGGGCAAATCTGGAGTGTTTCTAGGTCCGTTTGTTGTTTATTAGTTTAGCGTATTTATTAGTAGTTTAGTTTAGATATAAGTTTAGTTAGATATATATTTAGAATTAGTATATTAGATTGTTTAATTTCAGTAAGTTTAATTTCTTATTTATAAAATCATAAAATCAACAAAAAATATCTTTCTCTATCTTAGGGAAGAAAGAAAATGAGTTTTCGAGGTTTTATTTAAATCTATATTTTGTTAATATTATATATTTTGTGAATGAGTCATATTGCAATTAGCAGTTAGAAAGTTAATTAATTAGTAGTTTGTAAATAGTATACTAGTTTAGTAGTTAGTTTTAATTAGATTAGTTTTAGTTTAGTTTGTTGTATTTAGTTTTAGTTAGTTAGTTTTATTTAGTTTTATGTTAGTTTAGTTTGTTTTATTTAGTTTTAGTTAGATTAGTTTTCTTTTGTTTTCTTAGGACCTTAGATCGGCTAACGGAGTCGCTAAACCTGTCAGGGTGGTTCATTCCAAACGGCTTGGGTTATTAGACAACCCCGGACCGGTTCCACTCTCTCAGTTGACGGATGATCATTTTCGCCCATCAACACTTGATTGATGGAAGCTTCGAGGTATTGGTTGCGAGCAGTGGACATTTGGAGAGGGAGAGTGTAGGTAAGGGAAATAATGTGGGTGGGACCACATAAAAGGATTTATAAGTGATAGGTACCATGATGATCAGGGCGATAAGGGAAATATAATGGGATAGTAAAAAAAATAAGGAAGTTGAGAAGGGGCTGGGTCCACTTAAAAAAGGCTTAAAATGAAAGGTACAACTGTAATCAAGGAGAAAAGGGGAATCCAATGGGATAGGTCTGAAATAAGTATGTTGGAAAGACCACTATAACTTTTGTTTTTACTCCTATGGAGTTATACTCCGAGATGAAGAATACTACAACGTTGAAATGCCCAAATTCTTAACAGGAATAAATATGTAGTAATTTTGCAACCAGAATGCTTGAGGCACAGTTGCACGGAAATAGGTCTTGTCTATTATATTTTTTTTCTTCCCAAGGGTTAGGGTATGAAGGGTGTCTATAGACAAGGGTTTTTCCTATGTTATATCTCTCTAATATACATGTGGGGTCCCACAATAGTACTAGACCCAATATCTCAGGGCACCAACTAAGGAGGCTAGACCATTCCCTTAGTCATACTACCTGACTACCCAGGTACTAGAGAGTATCTTCTCTAGTGTTGTTCTCAGTGGAACTATAGAAGTCAGGTGACCAATTGGTTTATCTATAAAGGGATTCAAGAGATCTAGGTCGATCCATATATAGGTTTTGTCTGATGCGATACCACTCAAAGGGGTACCAAAAGGGGTAACAAGGGTGGCTAAAATATGTATGCTTGAGTACCACTTTTATTTCCTTCATGTATTACTCCCTGATCACGGGTTTATGTACATATCAATAGATCTATGTAGCTTTAACATGTCAGAAGACGTATCTACCTTGAAAAAAAATTAACCCACAATTTTTTGTCGAGGAAGGTAATTTGATACCACGTGTAAGGTACCAAGTCTATTATATTAAGAAAAAAGAGAAATAATGCAAAGAATAAAACTAAGATAACAATGGAATATGGAAATATTGTAGTGATAACAGTGGAAAAAAATATTATATGGAACCAAAACAACAAAATTATACCATTATTGATAGGAAACAAGGTTCACTTGCCTCTTCAAGGGGGAAACCTCCAATAGAGTAGAGATCTATTACAATAATTCTTCAAGACAAAACTTCTCATACCCTCTAATCCTATTTATACTAAATATATCTATCCAAAAGAACAATCTAGAGGAAGATCCTTCAAGAAGTGAAAGATTATATTAGGTCTTCTTACATTTTATTTATTCCTCCTTATTGCTAGGCCTTATTAATATTGACCTTTATTACATGGAAATATATTATTCTACACACTTGAGGGGTTAGGTAGGCTAGGTCCCTAACACTATACAGACATAAATTGATTCTTTGATGAAGAATCACACTTGTGACTTACTTTCCCAACCACAAGGAAAGAACATTATGAAGTGTTGATGGGTTTATAGGACCAAATTTAACTCTTAAGGTGTTTTTGAGCGACTTAAAGCACACCTATTTGCAAAGGGATTTTCTAAACAAGAAGGAAATGACTACACTGAAACCTTTTCCCCTGTCACAACGATGAACTATGCTCGAATGATTCTTTCCCTTGCTTCTCGTTTTGGATGGAAAACCCATCAGATGGATGTGAAGAGTGCCTTTCTTCATGGAGACATGTCTTAAGAAATTTTCTTGGAATAGGCACTCAATTTTGTGATAGATTCTAACTTTCTTTGTAGATTCAATCAGAGGCTTTATTGTTTGAAGCAGGCTCGTCGAGATTGGTATGCTAAGATCGATTGTTTCTTTCTTCAACTTGGTTTCAAACATTGTTAATCTGATCAAATATTGTATGTACTTCATACCAATGGAAACACCTTGATTGGTGTTTTATATGTAGCTAACTTACTCATTACTGGCAATAATGATGATCTCATCCTCACATTGAAGAAACAACTTGGTGACTCCTTTGACACGATGAATGTAATAAACCAAGTTATTGAAATATCATAATAGAACAAAAGTACACACCATGTACATAATTTGAATGTGGAGCACAAATCCAATATAGATAATTTATACAATAACTCTTTAAAGAATAGGAGAACCTCCTCCAAATAACCAACATTTGTACATCACACTTCACATGTCTACAATAATGTATCCATGATCTCTATATATGCCTATTCACACCTACACATGAGGCCCCTTTTCTCTCAGGCCAACCCTAATACATATATATTTACACATTACATGTATATTTATCCCCATATATGCCCCTCCTTGGGGTCATTTCATATACATTTAATACTATATATTCCCCCTTTGGGTCATAACAACGGATCTTGGTACTCTGCATTCTTTTTTGGGTCTTCAAGTATTACCACTATGTAATGACCTTTTCATTTCTCAATCTAAATATGTGATGGATCTGTTGACATGTTTTAATATGAATGCTTAAAATCCATGTGCTAATCCTTTTCAATCTAGAGTAAATCTTACCAAAACTTATCAAACAAACGTAGTTGATACTACACTTTATTGACAAATTGTCAATAATATTATTTATATTACTCATTGTTGACATCCCATTTCCTATTCTTTTAGTGTAGTTTCTTGGTTTATGCAAGACCCTAAATAAATTAATTGGAAATCAATCAAATGAATTGTCTCATATCTCAAGGGTACCACTCATTTTGGTATCAAGTATTGTCGAAGTTCAAATTCATTGGTTGAGTTCACGAAGTTCGACTAGGATGGAGATAGTGATGATTGAATGTCCAATTTTGGCTATGTGTTTCTCTTTATCACTTGACCATTAGTGTGGTGGTGTAAGAAAAACAAGGTAGTATATTTGTTGAGTACATAAGTAGAATATTGTGGTGTTGTTCAAGAAGGTATCGAAATAGTAGGGATGTACCAAATTTTGGGAGAACTCGGACTTCCTATTTATACCTTGACTACAATCTATTGTGATAACCATAGTGGTATATAGGTTTTCAAAAATCTTGTTACCCACAATAATATGAAGCATGTTGAGATCCATGCTCACTATTAATACATTTGGTTCAAGAGATCATTATCTCTCTTGACTATTGTAGAAAAAAAATCAGGTTGTTGATATCTTTGCCAAACATTTATCTAAATCTATATTTCTCAAGTTCCATATGATGCTTGGGATTTAGAAAGATCCAATTATGGCGGTTTTCATATTGACACAATTTCACCTCTTGAATCTCCAGAGACATGTGTTGATGGGCAGGGCATGTTGGAGCATCATCCATTGATGGTTCATCACACATATCCTAGGTTCATTCAATCGAGCGGTTGACCCACACCTAGATGTAGTCATTCATGTGATCGACCAACACACTACATCAGTTGGTCAAGTATTTGACATGTCTATCATTAGTACATTTGACCACTAGTCGAATATAGTCGAGTGGTGAATCAACCATCCTAACAATCAATGATGAATTAGACATATAGGCAGTCAGGCCTACAATCCTTGTTGATCCAAATCGACAGTTCATATTTGATAGATTCAACTCTGAAAACCAATGGTTACCTATGGACAAGTTTTTTGAATTATATGTAATTTGGTTATATATTGAGGCTATAAATAACATACGCCTTGGGTCATTATCATCATGACTATCAAGCAATCAAGTTTATATCATATATATATATAAAGGTCAAATATGAATTGTGATGTTTTGATCATATTGTTCTTTTCTTAAGTGTTAGAATGGTGTCCTTAGACACCACCTCTGTCTTCGAAATTTGTATTCCTCTTCGGTTATCTACATAAGTGTTTATCTATTTTCATCACTAGTTCTACCCCTTCCCGAAAAGCATGATCAGATGAAAAACATCGATTTCAAAACCACAAGTGATTGATCCATAATGGGGTGTTTGTGCTCTAAAATATAAAATGGTTGATATTCATTGATATTAATGGATCAAATTCATTTTAGGATGGAATATTCTCAACCTATGTTGTGTTTTTTGATATCGAAATATCTAACAGTGGATATTCATCACGATCGATGATATATATTCATTTTGGGGTGGAAAGTGTTTGGTGGGTAACAAGGAAACTTGACTCTAAAATAAATCTTGGAATGATACATTTTCCCCACTAAATTTTGGAACAATATAAAAAAATGGTTTTGGATATTTCCTTTCACAATCCAAAACCACTTTGGAATACCACTCACCATCAGGGGCCTTGCCTCATAGATTCCACCCGCATATAGTTACTCCATGAACCATGACATATCATCTCCACATCATCATGCATGTCCATGTAACCTATATGGATCCACATCCCTTTTTTTATACATCCATAATTGGAATTTCTGCCAATTTTTAGAAAATTTTCCAATTTCACCATAGACCCACCATGAAATTGTTGATATTAACTTAGATTAGATCCACATAGTTATATTCAAACCTACACTTTGCAATTCAACACTGTTGCAACCATTAAGCTATGGATTTCATCCAGAATTGAGGATTTTATCAAATTGTATAATTTTCCCCCAAATCTTACATAGGCCAAACTCATAATTTTTTAGTTCTCCTCGTAACATTTTCATTGCATCATGTAATTTTTTCCTCTTACCATCTGGGAAATTTTAGACCCCTGAATTTTTCCAAGTACATCTTTACATGGAATGTATTTCTCTTAATATCCCCATAACATGTTATCAATTCATCTGTAAAAATAAACCAAGAGACAACATAATCCTTTTTTCATTGAGAAACCAATTTGTACCAAAAAAAATTGATTAGGTTATAAATTCAAGGATACAAGAGTTACCTTTCATAAGGTTGGCACTTTGTGTAGATCAAATAATTTCTCAATCTAGAATATCCATTTTATAGGATATTGACCATCAAATTTTCTCATATCAATCTTTAGAATTAAGTAGTTCCTTGCTTCCAAGTTGAACCCCCAATGATGTGGATATTTGACTAATCAATAATCATGATTCTAGGACTCAATATTTATTTTCTCCACATTTTCATGGTTTCCTTGTGTCATAATATTTCCTTTAGGGAATCTCTCATCTACAATATGTAAGATTATGGATGACGTGGAATTTTTTAATTGTTCCATATTTAAATTTATTTTATTTTCCGTTTTTTGTAGTTCTCTTTATGTGTTTATCAAATAATCATTTGTTAATGACCTATCCCTCAATTTGTTAAATTCGTTGTCTAATTTGGATAGCTAGTTATGTATCTCTTCACATTCTTCTTGAGTCATGGTTGAGATCTCTAGAGATTAAATTGGTGTATAAATTTTTAGAACACGCTTCTCCATCTGGGATAACAATAATATTTATCTTTGTTTCTTATATTATAAATTTACCACACTTTTAAATCATCTGAAATAGATCTTCGAATCAATCATATGTCAATTATAAGTTACATACTTATAAAAAGCTGATTTGGAGACTATTTTGAGGCCAACATTGCACCTATTATAAATATGAAATTTTTTCACCTGTGATTCTAAAATTATGGTATGTGGTAGCATAATATGTATTCCCCTATAATCATGCAATTTTGACTACCGTTCCAAGGAAAGAGTATGAAAAGTTCCCCAAAAGGTCATGATTTTTTCTTTATCATGATAGTGAACTTGTAGAGACTATCACTCAACCAATTTTTTGGATAAACTCCTTAAATTTAAACTTGAAATATTATGGTCTATACCCTATTGAAAAATATAGTATCACTCAATGTGGGTCTTTACAGAAGTAGATATCATTCTTTTACCTAGAACACATGTTTGAGACTAGCTGTAGGGATAGTAAAAAATATTGATTTATAGCACCTAACATGAAATTATGGAGAATTAAAATCTAAAATTGTTACCACATGTTCTATAATATGTTTCGTTAGACTCTTGAACATTTCATAGATGAAACTTCACCAAAAAACATTATAGAGAAATTCCAAGATGGCTTGTCTGAGACTACTTCTAGGACTAGTGAAAAACTCTAGGTCAATCAACATTCCAATATGTCACCTTGAAAATCATGTTATGTGATGAAAATAAAAAAATTCACCTCTCATGAAATATGAGAGGTAACAAGGTGTAATCCAATAAAAGGTTGAATGATCAGCTGGATATCATTTTCACCTATAGCCTTGGATATGCTATAAGACCCATATTGCAAGGTATTTTTTTAAGGATTCAAATATTATACCTATGTATAGTATTATAGGAAACAATTTTGGTTTGAAAAAATCATAAGTATAAATATGTAGGAAAATATTCAATAAAAAGATATAATTTTGTGATGACCCAAGGGGGGCATATATATGGATAAATGTATATGATATGACTCCAAGCGAGGGAATTTATGGGCCTAAATGTACATGTAATGTGTAAATATATATTTAATATGGTCGGCCTAGTAGCAAAGGGGCCTGTTGACGGGCGAAATCGACCGTCCGTCAACTGAGAGAGTGGAACCGGTCCGGGGTTGTCTAATAACCCAAGCCATTTGGAATGAACCACCTTGACGGGTTTAACGGCTCCATTAGCCGTTCTAAGGTCCTAAGAAAACCAAAGAGAAAACTAATCTAAACAAACTAAACTAACTAAAACATAAATAAAACAAACTAAACTAACTAACAATAAATAAAACAAACTAATACACTAATCTAATTAAAACTAACTACTAAACAAACTAACTAATACTATACTCACTAATATCTGAAATGTAACTTATTTACAAAATGTACAATGTTTATGATTTACAAATTTAAGTAAAACCTGAAAAAATTCATTTGCAATCTGCCCTAAGACAGAGAAAGATATTTTTGTTGATTTTATGGTTTTATAAACAAGAAATTAAACTTACTGAAATTAAACAATCTAATATATTAATTCTACCTATAAATCTAATCCAAAAGCTTCTCGTAAACGATAGCTGCAATGCTCTTTGAGTTTATTTACAGGACAAACAAGACATAAAAAATCATAACAATTTTAAGATTTATAAATCTCTGCAATTTGGTAAACCTGTTATGCAAAAACTTATACTTAATAATTCAATTGATGAAGAAGAGAAATCTGTCGTTCACAAACTGAATCAAGTAATTTCTATGTTTTTAAGTACTGGAAGAAATCAGATATGGATTATATTGATTAAATCATATCATTTGCAAAAGACTAAGATAGCTAAAGTGGTCATTAACCAAATGCAAATTGATACAGATAAACATGAAACACAATATTGATATGATGAAAAGCTAAAGCTGTAGCAGAACATCAATTTTTGTCTCAGTCTGTATTAAAATTCCATATCCTTGTTCTCCCATGAATGAGGATGATCTTATTACAAAAATAATGAGTATTTATAAGTTTTTCCACAGGGTAAAACCTCCCTGTGGAAGTTATAAAACTATTTACATAATCTGGGAAGATATTCCCAAGATCTACTAAACTAAGAAACTAAAATGAAACCAAAATATTTCAAATATCCTCTAAACTGTCCATCAAATCCCATGTAATTTCGAATTCACCTGAAACAGGTCAGAAATAGACAAGTTAGAGAGATATTTTATTAATAAAACAATAGAAATTTAATTCTACATACTTAGCTACAGAATCATCTGATTCTGTAGCTAGTCTAAAATAAGATACAGAATCATAATTGAAATTAAATCAAATCTTTTAAGAAATTCCATTCAATTTACATCCAACAATCATTTGAGAATGGATCATAAATTGAAATCGATATTCTATTATGAAATCAAACAGGATCCGCATCCTTAACTGAGTACATAGATAGCAATACTCTGTTTCGATTATAGTCATAAATCAGGTAAATGAAATCATATGAAACAGAATCGTAATCATTTCTCAACAAATTGAATCCATCTGTTATGAGATCGTTTTGATATTCAATTGAAAATAAAACAAATCGTTAACACATCGTTACCCTTGTGAATCGAACAGGATTATCGTGATAACTGTATAGCAATCGATCTAGGCTGTAAACGAATTCAAGCGATTATTTACTCATAAAAAAATCATAATGGGATTAATCAAACAAGATTTGTTATAGATTTCGATCGTTGATCATTGCACAGTAAGAAAACATGATCGATTAATTTTGATCACAATCGTTTCAATCAAACGAATCATATCAGGGTTTGACCAATTCATTTCACAAATTTAAAATACAGAGTATCAATTATAATCTAAACTCGACTCATAGGACAAACTTGCCAAACTAGAATGAAAGTGAATCGATTAGCTAAGATTTTCACCTAATTGTTACGATTCGGTTTTATTTCCAATTTGGGTGTGAATGTTATTTGAGCGTAACGTTTTCATCAAAGAGACAGAATCATTATCCTTAACTTCGAAACAATCAAAGATAGAACATCACATGACACAACATCGTAACAAGTATCTTCCCGAAAACATTTACCAGTCATACCAATGATAATGAAATCGAATCCGAGCAAAATCGTAACAGTCAAACTTAATCAAACCGTTTACCAACCATAGCATATGGATCATAACAGAACCAAATCCGAACATGATTATGTTCCAAACTGAATATGCAAAATTTCCTTTTCAAATCGGATACAAACCCATTCATTTGAAGGCAAACTATTAATTTTTTCACCTTAACGAGGCAAGCCAATCAATCAAATTCAAGCAAAGATCACTCAAATCCAATCAAATCTATTGATTTCTATACTGGGAATAATCAGATCGTATATCGAATCAAAATTTCTTTTTATTCAAAGCAAAGCTATATATAGAATGCACACAATATAACAGAGCCATTCAAGATGTGAACAAAACTGTTTAAAAACTGAATTGAAAACATTATAACAACCTAGATTCAAAACAAAACGATGTCAAAACCATACCTGTGTAGCGACAAGGCTGCTTGCTTATACCAGCTTGGAATTTACAACAGTTGTGGCTGATTCCACGTTTTCAAACAGGATGGAGTCGGTTGTCTTTTGTTTCTTATCTGTCGTTTGGAGCTTGGCCTTTTGACTGGTTAGCAGTGCAATCTGTTCTTCCAATGATTGAATCCTTGACTGAAGTATAGGAACATCAATAAAATATCACTCTAACCATGAATTGCATTGGTCACAGGGTGACTGTGTGGGTTTAGACAGAGCAGGCGAGGGTTTGGACAAATGACCGAGGTTTTCACAAGGCAACTTAATGCCTGGGTAGTTAGGGTCGTCCTTTAGGTAGGGGGGTAGGTTTGATACAAAATCATGTGAGGGTTCGGCACACAAACCTTGTGAGTAGGGGTATTCACTGGCTAAGAAACACTCAACTTCCGAATCAGAGTCCTCACTCAAGACGATAGGGGTTGGCTCAACAGGGGATTTTGGCTTGTTTCTTTCCATCCGTGAAATCAAACGTGCATTTATTTTCCCTTTGGCATTTGCAGCAAGGTTTGCCTTGAGATTTTTGCTCATAGGCTTTGTAATGTCTTTTGCACTCTTAGCTACAGTGTCGGGTAAGTCGATAGGAGGGTCGGCCGAGGGTTTAGGAAGTAGGAGGTGTAAGGGTAGAGGCGGTTCATCCTTAGTCTCAGTTACCACAGGTTTATCAACCTGTATAGGGTCGATGTCCTCAAAGCCATTACGGGCAATGAAAGCCTTCCAACTATCACCCAACAAACTCAACTGCTAAACAACGATGAGCTTAATAAGCCCATGATGAAACAGGCTGTTATCAGCCATGTGCCTTTTATACTTTTTGGACATTTTATACAGGCTCCGATGAAAATAGAACGGCATGTTCAGAGGATACCCTATACAAACCATCAATAGACGCAGGTGGTATAGGAACACAAACCCGTATCAACCTTCACAGGTCACAAACTGCTTGGTTATCATTAATAAATCGTGACATCATTGTTTAATCATAGTTACAGGCATACCTCTATCGCAGGAGGTGATTTTGCGCGATTGAAACAACAATGCCCACGACACTTCCTTGACCTTGCAATTCTTAAACCAACGCTACCCAGAGGTAGGTAACCCCATGGCTGAGATGATGAATTGTTCATCAATCTCCAACTGTATATCGCCGACCTTGGCTCGACATCCATTGAAGGTCATGGCGAACTCTTGAGCTACGCAAAGGTTAAAACCCTCAAAATGTTTCACGAAGGTAAGCCATCCACTGTCTGCCAAATCTTGGCGGGCACTTTCAAACATTAACAGGGCTTGACTGCCATTGGGTTCAACTCGCACGACTGGTTCCATGGAGCCGAATGCATGGTAAGGGAAGGGTTCAAATTCACCAACACAAACAGTAACAGATCTACCCGAACCAACAACAATGAACGATCCAAAAGGGGTAAGCATAAATGCACGCAAGCAAAGGTGGTGGAGTATGCCATGCATAATGTTTATTATCCAAGTACAACCACCAAATTTCATAGCTGTTCACTTCATAATAATAGTTCTACCATTAAGTCATGTGTACAATCAATGAAATCAAAGGTGAATCACCAATGCGCGCAAGTATTATACCATAGTGTTTAAAAACCCGACATAAAAATCAAAACCCAAAATCAAATATGCACCAATGTATATAATCAAAAGTTTAAACAAGGTGCCAAAACAACATTCATATAGTTGAGAAGCCAATAAGTTATGAAGGATTAACATAAGGATTATATCATATATATATATAAAAATTAATCATAACCCCTATGTATTTTCATAGAATCAATGATCATGCAAGTCATATAAAGTGTAAATCCAAATGCTCAATGCTTTACAAACTCAATAAAATCAAGTTATGCAATCAATATAAGAATGTCCAATGAGCACAGTTCGAAAGTCCTTCCAGCCACATAACGATAAACAAAAGGTAAGTGTAGTAGGCATATTGATAAAAAAGATCATGACAGTTCAGATAGTGATCGAAATGTGACCTCGAAAGGAGAAGTTTTCACGCTTACAGTCGTGAAAACTTAACGAAGACAAATGTGTAAATGTCGCAAGAAATGAAAATGTCATCTATTTGAAAAATGCGACGAAAAACTTGATGTTTGCAAGACATAGGTGTAGGCAGCTTATAGGATCACAAAAAAGGTGAATTGGCTGCCAACAATGGCAACACACTGGAAGAAGTAGTTATCTCTGCAAAAGGTACAAATTTAGATTAAGACAGCAACGATAATTCCGACTCAAAAATAACAACCAGAAAATCGTACAAACATCATCATCAATCATTTTTTTCAGTAGTGTTTTAAAATATGAAAACCAATAACAATCTTAAGACTAGCAAGTCACAATATTAAAGATAAAATATTCAATACTGTTGCCATGGCCACTGCTGCCAGCAGGCGTCCATAGCCTCGACAGGGTTTCCATTTAACCCACTCTGACATCTGTATCCTGTCAAGAAGTTCTAGATCATAATAAAGGACATTAAAGAGGTTTTTTATATTTTTTTGCAGATTCTCATGTACCCGACATTACTTCGCTGCCAGCGGGCCTGTTCAGTACCCCGGTGAAGTTGTCTTGGCGCCATGCATGCATTTACCTGCTGCCAGAAGACCTGTTCAGTATCCCGGTGGGTTTACAAGCACTTCCCACAGCTCTTATTAATAATTTTATTTTGTTTTTCATATGTATATAGCTGAGTGGGGTGATGCTAAAAATCTTGATATTTTAGCATATTTTTTAAGACCTCATCAGAATTTTTTAGAACTGTCATTTATTTAGCTCCAGAGATGTTTTATTTACAAAACACTTCCTATGACAGGGAGACATTTTTTTGAGTCATTCCTTTATGGAAAAGGGACAGCGTAAAAAGATAATAGATGATCATGACAAACTTTGCTCAGAGATTGACATCAGTAAACTTCTTTCAAACAACAAAATTTCCCAACACAGATATCAATTTCAGCAATATATCATTGATGTTCATACAAATTTTTCAGAAGTTATTTCAGCGAAGAAATTTTCTATCATCTTTGTTTGAATAGCTCAGTGTACAGGTATGCGTATTATTCAAAAACACAAACTGATAAATTCAAATCAAAACAGAAAGCAAACGAAAATGCAAACAAAAATGAAATATTTACATAATATACAAGGGTAGTTATCAAGAAAAGTATCTTTTCAAGGCTTGGCCATTCACCGGATAGGTGTCAAGCTGCCCTTCAAGATTTTTCAATTGAAAGGAACTAGGACCCAACTTTTCAGCAATAAAAAATGGTCTAAGCCATAAGTTTTGAAATTTGGTATGCTCACCCTTTCCTTCGTGTGGTTTGTCCCATTTTAAGACGAGATCACCTACTTCTTCCTATCAAAAGCACAATTAGAATCGAACCACCTTTTAATCAATTGTTGATTTTGATCTAACTTACGCTTAGCTTGGGCTCTTACTTCTTCCAACTTCATCAAAGCGTTAATTCGGCTTTCTAAAGGGGGACAATCTTCTTCTTGGACTTTTTGTGACAACTGAAGCGAAGGAAGAAGAATGTGAGGTGGTATAATTGCTTCTCTTCCATAAACGAGAAAAAAGGGGGAGTTAGATATAGCGGCTTTGGGCGTTACCCTATCAGCCCACAGTGCGTTCAACAGTGCATTGTGCCAATTCTTGTGATTTTCAGCCACGGTTCTCTTGATAATTTTAATCAAGTTCTTGTTTGTTGATTCTGCTAAGCCATTGCCCTGGGGGTAGTAACTAGCAGAATACTTCAGCTTTATTCCTTTTTCCAAAGAAAACTCACTCATCTCAAGAGAAGAAAAGTATGAAGCGTTGTCAAAGACTAGACAATTAGGGATACCGAAACGGGTGATAATATTCGAGTTTAGAAAAACGATTACCTGACTGGTGTTGACAGTTATTAGCGCAGCAGCTTCAGACCACCGATTAAAGTAATCTATGGTTGTCACAATATACTTGTGTTGTTGCTAGGATGAAGGGTTAACTGGACCTATGATATCAAGGCCCCATTGCTGGAAAGGAGAATCTACTGAAACGGGTTGCAAGGGAAAGGATGGTTTTTGCAACCGCCCTAATTCTTTCTGACAGATGATGCATTTGCGACACAAGGCATGGGCGTCCCTAAAAAGTGTGGGCCAGTAGTAACCGGCTCTTAAAACCTTATGAGCAGTGGTGTCACCACCGAAGTGACCACCAGCTTCTCCTGCATGCAACTCAAGCAAGACTTTTTCTTCTTCATCTTTCTCGAGACACGCCGTCAAAATTCTGACGAAACAGTATACCGTTAATTAGATGAAAGGAGGCAGATTTTAGTCTCAACGCTCTTCTCTTGGTGGGATCAAGGTGACGGGGTGTTGACCCATGTTCAAGACAAAATCTAATATCGTCGTACCAGGGACTAACAAGGTTTTGTGCGCAACAAATTAGGATTTGATTACTTTGTCCTAAGTTTGACGTATCACTATCTTCTTGCTGTCTTGTTTTCGAATCAACAACCAACTTACACAACCCTTGGCCTTTCACAATCTGAGCTGGGGTGATTTCTAAGTCATACTCCTACAAGGAGGTGAACCAGTTAGCTCTCTTCTCTCCTAAATCCTTCTGAACTAACAAGTTCCTTATGACAGGGTAGGGGAAAATGACTTTCGTCCTTGACTTCAAAAGATAGGATCGGAAGTGCTTACCTACTTTGAAAATAGCGTAGGCTTGTCGATCAACTGCTGGGTAGCTAAGTTCAACACCTTTGAAAGCAGAGCTCATAAAGGCGATGGGTACTTCGTTGTTCTTGGAATTCTTCTGAGTTAGGACTACAGCATAGGAACAATCAGAGGAAAAAGTATAGAGTGTAAAATCTTGAGAGAAGTCAGGGCTCATGAGAGATAGAGCATCTATTATGGCCTTGTTTATGGCATTAAAAGCATGATTTTCTATGGGTCCCCAGTGATATTGGGTGTCTTTCTTAATCAAGTTCTGTAGAGGCCTAACCATTTCGGATAAACTGGGGACGAATCTTCTCACGAAGTTAATCTAGCCTAAGAAAGACTGCATGGATTTTTTGGATGTAGGAGGGGGAAGTTTTGTAATGACTTGAGTCCTTTCAGGGTCAATAATCATTCCTTCACTAGACACAATGAATCCTAGGAGTTTAACCTGTTCTACTACAAAGATGGACTTTTTGGGGTTCAAGGAGATGTCGTATTTACGACATCGTAGCAGAACGACTCGTAAGTGAGATAGATGATCGTCTTTATTTTTAGAATAAACAGTCACATCATCTAAGTAAACTACGATGGACTAATTGATTAAGCCTCAGAAAGAAATATCCCATTGCTCTCTGAAAAGTGGCTCTGACATTAATCAATCCAAAGGGCATTTTGCGATAAGCATAAGTGCCCCACGGAGTACGAAAGGTAGTTTTGAGTTGGTCTGGTGGAGACATCAGGACTTGGTTGTATCCAGAGAAACCATCCAATAAAGATAGCCTCTCGGAACCAGATACCTGTTGAAGGATCTGTTCCATGGGTGGGACAGGATAGTTGTCTTTGTCAGACGCTCTATTAAGGTTGCGGAAATCGACGCAAAGTCGTATTTCCCCATTTTTCTTCCGGACTGGGACAAGGTTGGACACCCATTGAGTGTGCTTAACAGGAAAAATTATTTTAGCACTTAGGAGTTTATTCAATTCTTTTTGAACGGTCAGTTCTAGTTTAGGGTGCATCTTCCTCATTTTCTGTTGGAAGGGTAAGGTTTGGGGCTTCATTGGGATGGCATGTTGTATGATATTAGGGTCGAACATTTTGAGATCATCATACGTCCATGCAAAGACATCCTTAAATTCTTTAAATAATTTAACAAAAGCATCTTTTTCTTGTCTAGAACATCCCAAGCCTAGGTTAATGCACTGAGGATTTTTACTAGTTCCTAAATTAACTTTTTCATAAGACAACGAGGAACTATTAGTTTTACAATTGACCGTATTTTTAAATTTATCTTCAAAATCATAAAACTTCTGTAATCTAATTACAAATTTTGGGATCGAGTTTACCATATCCGATAGAGCTTTAGGAGATTTTGGATCAGGTATTACCGTGAAATCGCGTAAATTGTCGTCGTGTGTGTACTCGTCTATCACCGCGCCTTGGAAGGTTTCTTCCATGTGTATAAAGTTGATAATCTACTGATCATCGTCAAATACTCTCCAGTTTGTGACGTTATCGGGAATGGATGGCCGAAACAACAGCTCAACGGAGAATGCGTTTGGGGACAAGACTTCTGTAGGAAGAAGTTTAGAAGCTACATTAGCTAATAAATCTGCTTCAGAGTTATTCAATCTAGGAATGGAATTTATATTGAAAGCATAAAATTTATTCATTAAATTCCATACCTCAGATTGGTAGCTTTTGAGATGCGGAGAAAGACAGTGGATAGAATCTCTCACCTGTCTAACCACTATTTCAGAGTCGCCAAATATGACCAGGTTTTGAATGTTCATATCCAGATCTTTTTTGAGACCTTGCAGTAAAGCCTCGTATTCTGCAGTTTTGTTAGTACATTCAAATTCTAGTCTACAATCCATTAATGTCTTATTACTTGCCAGATCGATAATGACACAGCCTGCTCCGACTCCTTCTTTGGACTTTGACCCGTCGAAATACAGAGACCAAATTTGATTTGCATCGGGTTCATGAGATTGTTGTGTGGAAGATGCGGGCTGCACAAATGCTACGATCTTGGAATGTTGTTCTAGATTGGTGATAGGTGAAACCTCGACTATGAAGTTCCCGAAGAAGGTGTCCATCACTTGTACTTCAGGTGAATCAACAGGAGGCGTGTATGGTTCATTGGGATCATTCAAATCTGTAACCGTGAACTTAAGGTAATGCTCACAATTCACCCTGATCTTGTTAGGCTTATCGTTCTCTGGGAACCATAAGTGAGACCAGTCTATTGCGAAGTAACCATGTAGCTGCTCCAACCAGTCACTGCTAAAAAACATACCATACACTTCTGGAATATCCACAACGATTATATCAATAACTTGATGAACCTTGGGTTTAGACGATAATCTAATCAATACATCCTTTAGTTTGCCTATAACTTTGACATTTGTCCAATCAAGCTGTATGATTTTTAAAGTAGATGGTTCCACTTCAGCGTTAATCTTTTGGCAAACAGACCAAGGCATCACATTGTATGACGCCCCTGAGTCCACCATACAATTATGCACATTTCTATTGAAAATCTCAAAAGTTAAAAGAAAAGGAGGTACATTCTTGGGAGTACTAAGAGTAGTAGCTTGTGGCTTCTTACTCGCAATTTCTAAGGCTACTTTATCTACATTATTTACATTATTTACAGGGACTACAGGAAGACTTCCTTTATCTTGAGGATCAGGATTATTTTTAGTGGAAGTCTTCTGTGGAACTTTGCTTTGCACAACCTTGTTACCAATTGAATTACCATTCTTGCCATTCTCTCAAATATTTTGCAACATTTTTTGTAACAAAAATGGAAACTTCAACAACTCATAAATAGAAATGTTAGCCCTTAACCTTTTAAGATCTTCAACAACATCATAATCTAAGTTGGGGTTCACATTCCTTTGTTTAGTCTCTGCTGATTTAGATGGCTTTGGAGGTGAAGTTGTAGTGTTCTCAGTAGAAGGATTGTTTGTTGTCTTACTCCTAGTGTTATAAGGGTGAACAGTCTCGAAGTTAGCTTGAAAGATTCTATCTGAGAAGTGTCCAAAGATGTTAGGAGAAGACTCTTCTTCTTGAACTATTTCTTGTTCAACTTCCTTCTCAGGAATCTCAGGGGGCATCAAGTTATCTTGGGCTTCTAGAATTGTTTGAAAAGCACATTGCAAACTTTCTAGATTTGAGCCTTCAGGATTTGGATTAGGTCGGTTGGTAGGGAAAGTCTTTTAGAAAGGGAGTTTGTAGGGTCCCTTACTCGAGGAAGCTTCTCCAGTTGACCTTTTTAAGTCTATAACTTGATTCGACAGTTTTTGAACAACTTTAGTTAAATTTTCCAAAACAGAGTTTTCAGGTTGTGTTTTACTTTGTGTGGGTCTGGGGAGGATTTCAATCTTCTTTTTGGAAGAATAACTAGTTTCAGTTTCATTGCTAGAAGAGTCCTTAAGACTAAGTATGTCTTTTTCTATCTGGTTGGCCTCCTCGAAGGCTTCTAACAACGTCGCTTTCTTAGATCGTTTAACCCAAATATCTATGATTTGATGTAAATATTTAGTGTAGTAAGCTATTATAAGACTCTCAGCAGGCATGGAATCCGCAGGGATTCAGTTTTTAAGCGTCAAGAATCTTTGATTAAAATCTTTAACTTTTTCTTTTGGGTTCATTTTTAAGCTAGAAAGGTCCATGACCAAGACTTCCGGAGGCTTACCGTCTCCGAACTTTTCCAAAAAGCATGACTCAAAATTTTCCCAAGACATGATGGTATGGGGTTGTTGGGAAAAGTACCATGTGGATGCATTACCCTCAAAAGTATAAGGGAACAACCTATAGACAACATCTTCATGTTCAACATTACGGAGTCTTATGGCTAACATAAATTTTTTGATATGATCTTCAGCTATCTGTTTTGAGTCGGGATCAAACTTGGGAAGCCATTTCTCTAGGTGTTTAGGTAAAGGATGTTGGGCTCCAGGTACAACTACAACATCCTGATCAAGCCAGGGTCTAGCAAGGTTGTTCTAATTTGCCATTAGGGTAGTGGGTGTGGAAGGCTGAAAAGGTGAATCGCCTTCGTCAGAAGAGGAATCTCCTCCAGAAGAGGAAGGAGATGAGGGAGGTGGTGAAGGAGGTATCCCAGATCCTCCTGCAGCAGGATTTATGATTGGATCTGTAGGATTCACAGTGAGGTTAGTGTCACCTAATTGTTCTCTGATATCAGAGAAATCCAAAGGTTGACCCCACAGACGGTTTGGCTGCCTAAGACGAGCTAAGGCACTATGTGTTTTGATGAGAGATTGACGAACAATCTCTTGTATGTCACCACCTGTNCGCTTCTAGTCACTATAGGTGAGCGACTAGGGGGGGGAGGAGTCTTGCGACCACCTCGTGCCATTAATTAAGTTCAGGCCCTCCTTCTAGCGCCATTTGTTGAAGGGCGAAATCGATTGTCCGTCAACTGAGAGAGTGGAACTGGTCCGGGGTTGTCTAATAACCCAAGCCATTTGGAATGAACCACCCTGATGGGTTTAATAGCTCCGTTAGCCATTCTAAGGTCCTAAGAAAACCAAAGAGAAAACTAATCTAAACAAACTAAACAAACTAAAACATAAATAAAACAAACTAAACAAACTAACAATAAATAAAACTAACTAATACACTAATCTAATTAAAACTAACTACTAAGCAAACTAACTAATACTATACTCACTATTATCTGAAATGTAACTTATTTACAAAATGTACAATGTTTATGATTTATAGATTTAAGTAAAACCTGAAAAAATTCATTTGCAATCTGCCCTAAGACAGAGAAAGATATTTTTGTTGATTTTATGGCTTTATAAACAAGAAATAAAACTTACTGAAATTAAACAATCTAATATATTAATTCTACCTATAAATCTAACTAAACTACTAATAAATACACTAAGTAAACAAATAACAAACAGACCTGGAAACGCTCCAGATTTGTCCTGTGTATGATGACTTCGAAGCTAGTCGGAGGAATGAAACTCGCACCAGATAATCTAGAAGCTTCTCGTAAATGATAGCTGCAATGCTCTTTGAGTTTATTTACAGGACAAACAGACATAAAAAATCATAACAATTTTAAGATTTATAAATCTCTGGAATTTGGTAAACCTGTTATGCAAAAACTTATACTTAATAATTCAATTGATGAAGAAGAGAAATCTATCGTTCACAAACTGAATCAAGTAATTGCTATGTTTTTAAGTACTGGAAGAAATCAGATATGGATTATATTGATTAAATCATATCATGTGCAAAAGACTAAGATAGCTAAAGTAGTCATTAACCAAATGCAAATTGATACACATAAACATGAAACAAAATATTGATATTATGAAAAGCTAAAGTTGTAGCAGAACATCAATTTTTGTCTCAGTCTGTATTAAAATTCCATATCCTTGTTCTCCCACGAATGAGGATGATCTTATTACAAAAATGATGAGTATTTATAAGTTTTTCCACAGGGTAAAACCTCCCCGTGGAAGTTATAAAACTGTTTACATAATCTGGGAAGATATTCCCAAGATCTACTAAACTAAGAAACTAAAATGAAACCAAAATATTTCAAATATCCTCTAAACTGTCCATCAAATCCCATGTAATTTCGAATTCACCTGAAACAGGTCATAAATAGACAAGTTAGAGAGATATTTTATTAATAAAACAATAAAAATTTAATTCTACATACTTAGCTACAGAATCATATGATTCTGTAGCTAGTCTAAAATAAGATACATAATCAGAATTGAAATTAAATCAAATCTTTTAAGAAATTCCATTCAATTTACATCCAACAATCATTTGAGAATGGATCATAAATTGAAATTGATATTCTATTATGAAATCAAACAGGATCCGCATCCTTAACTGAGTACAGAGATAGCAATACTCTGTTTCGATTATAGTCATAAATCGGGTAAATGAAATCATATGAAATAGAATCGTAATCATTTCTCAACAAATCGAATCCATCTGTTATGAGATCGTTTTGATATTCAATTGAAAATAAAACAAATCGCTAACACATCGTTACCCTTGTGAATTGAACAGGATTATCGTGATAACTGTATAGCAAGCGATCTAGGCTGTAAACGAATTCAAGCGATTATTGACTCATAACAAAATCATAATGGGATTAATCGAACAGGATTTGTTATAGATTTCGATCGTTGATCATTGCACAGTAAGCAAATAGGATCGATTAATTTTGATCACAATCGTTTCAATCAAACGAATCATATTAGGTTTTGACCAATTCATTTCACAAATTTAAAATACAGAGTATCAATTATAATCTGAACTCAACTCATAGGACAAACTTGCCAAATTAGAATGAAAGCGAATCGATTAGCTAAGATTTTCACGTAATTGTTATGATTCAGGTTCATTTCCAATTCAGGTGCGAATGTTATTTGAGCGTAACGTTTTCATCAAAGAGATTGAGTCATTATCCTTAACTTGGAAACAATCAAAGATAGAACATCACACGAAACAACATCGTAACAAGTATCTTCCCGAAAACATTGACCGGTCATACCAATGATAATGAAATCGAATCCGAGCAAAATTGTAACAGTCAAACTTAGTCAAACCATTTACCAACCATAGCATATGGATCATAACAAAACCAAATCCGAACATGATTATGTTCCAAACTGAATATGCAAAATTTCCTTTTCAAATCGGATACAAACCCATTCATTTGAAGGCAAACTATTAATTTTGTCACCTTAACGAGGCAAGCCAATCAATCAAATTCAAGAAAAGATCACTCAAATCCAATCAAAATATATTGATTTCTATACTCGGAATAATCAGATCGTATATCGAATCAAAATTTCTTTTCATTCAAAGAAAATCTATATATAGAATGCACGCAATATAACAGAGCCATTCAAGATGTGAACATAACTGTTTAAAAACTGAATTGAAAATATTATAACAACCTCGATTCAAAACAAAACGATGTCAAAACCATACCTGTGTAGCGACGAGGCTTCTTGCTTATACCAGCTTGGAATTTACAACAGTCGTGGTTGATTCCATGTTTTTAAGCAAGATGGAGCCGGTTGTCTTTTGTTACTTATCTGTCATTTGGACCTTGGCCTTTTGACTGGTTAGCAGTGCAATTTGTTCTTCCAATGATTGAATCCTTGAATGAAGTATAGGAACATCAATAAAATATCGCTCTAACCATGAATTGCATTGGTCACAGGGTGACTGTGTGGGTTTAGACAGAGCAGGTGAGGGTTTGGGAAAATGACCGAGGGTTTCACAAGGCAACTTAATGCCTGGGTATTTAGGGTCGTCCTTTAGGCAGGGGGTATGTTTGATACAAAATCATGTGAGGGTTTGGCACACAAACCTTGCAAGTAGGGGTATTCACTGGCCAAGAAATGCTCAACATCTAAATCAGAGTCCTCACTCAAGACGATAGGGTTTGGCTCAACAGGGGGTTTTGGCTTGTTTCTTGCCATCCGTGAAATCAAACATGCATTTCTTTTCCCTTTGGCATTTGCAGCAAGGTTTTCCTTGAGATTTTTGCTCATAGGCTTTGTAATGGCTTCTGTACTCTTAGCTACAGTGTCGGGTAAGTCAATAGGAGGGTGAGTCGAGGGTTTAGGCAGTAGGAGGTGTAAGGGTAGAGGCGGTTCAGCCTTAGTCTCAGTTACCACAGGTTTATCAACCTGTATAGGGTCGATGTCCTCAAAGCCATTACGGGCAATGAAAGCATTCCAACTATCACCTAGCAAACTCAACTGATAAACAACGATGAGCTTAATAAGCCCATGATGAAACAAGTTGTTATCAGCCCTGTGCCTTTTATACTTTTTGGACATTTTATACAGGCTCCGATGAAAATAGAATGGCATGTTCAGAGGATACCCTATACAAACCATCAATAGATGTAGGTGGTAGAGGAACACAAACCCGTATCGACCTTCACAGGTCACAAACTGCTTGATTATCATTAATAAATCGTGCCATCATTGTTTAGGCATAGTTACGGGCATACCTCTATCACAGGAGGTGATTTTGCATGATTGAACCAACAATTCCCATGGCACTTCCTTGACCTTGCAATTCTTAAACCAACGTTGTCCAGAGGTAGGTAACCCTGTGGCTGAGATGATGAAGTGTTCATCAATATCCAACTGTATATCGCCGACCTTGGCTCAACAGCCATGGAAGTTCATGGCAAACTGTCGAGCTACGCAAAGGTTAAAACCCTCAAAATGTTTCACGAAGGTAAGCCATCCACTGTCTGCCAAATCTTGACGGCCACTGTCAAACATTAACAGGGCTTGACTGCCATTGGGTTCAACTCGCACGATTGGTGCCATGGAGCCGAATGCATGGTAAGGGAAGGGTTCGAATTCACCAACACACACAGTAACAGAGCTACCCAAACCAACAGCAATGAACGAGCCAAAAGGGGTAAGCATAAATGCGCGCATGCGAAGGTGGTGGAGTCTGCCATGCATAATGTTTATTATCCAAGTACAACCGCCAAATTTCATAGCTGTTCACTTCATAATAATAGTTCTACCATTAAGTCATGTGTACAATCAATGAAATCAAAGGTGAATCACCAACGCACGCAAGTATTATACCATAGTGTTTAAAAACCTGACATATAAATCAAAACCCAAAATCAAATATGCGCCAATGCATATAATCAAAAGTTTAACCAAGGTGCCAAAACAACATTCATATAGTTGACAAGCCAATAAGTTATGAAGGATTAACATAAGGATTATATCATATATATATAAAAAATTTAATCATAACCCCTATGTATTTTCATAGAATCAATGATCAGGAAAGTCATATAAAGTGTAAATCCAAATGCCCAATGCCTTACAAACTCAATAAAATCAAGTTATGCAATCAATATAAGAATGTCCAATGAGCACAGTTCGAAAGTCCTTCCAGCCACATAACGATAAACAAAAGGTAAGTGCAGTAGGCATATCGATAAAAAAGATCATGGCAGTTCAGATAGTGATCGAAATGTGACCTCGAAAGGAGAAGTTTTCACGCTTATAGTCGTGAAAACTTAACGAAGACAAATGTGTAAATGTCGCAAGAAATGAAAATGTCGTCTATTTGAAAAATGCGACAAAAAACTTGATGTTTGCAAGACATAGGTGTAGGCAGCTTATTGGATCATAGAAAAGGTGAATTGGCTGCCAGCAGGGCCTCATGTGCAAGTGTGAACAACTATATATAAGAGATCATGAATTCAATATTGGGACATGGGAATTGTGAAGTATGAAAGGTATTTGGTTATTTGGAGGGGGTTCCTTTATTATTTAAGGAGTTATTGTGTAAATTATCTATCTTGGAGTTTTTATCCACGATCACATTTTGTACATGGTGTGTAATTCTATTATTTTATTATAATTTAAGCATCTAGTTCATTACATTTGTTATAAGAGCGTTGATCCTAGGGTTTTTCTTCCTCAATACAGTCAATTTGTAATTTTATCTATGCCTTTTTCTCGAAGCCACTTCACAAGTATAAACCTGGACAATATTTAGAAGACACATCATAGTACTTGTAGAACAAATTTTAGCTTCTGGGTCATTGATCTTTTGGATATACACTCTATGAAAGATAGGGTTTTTGACTAGTCCGATAACTAGTCTCAAACATGTGTTTTGGGTAAAATAGTCATATATTCTTCATAAAGGATCCAAATTAAGTGAGACCACTTGCATTGGATATCAGATAGATTGTCTTAGTTTTTGAAATATTTTCAAAATTGTATATAAATACTTGTGCATGGGGCACTCTGTACAAGTGCACTCTCTTACAAAGGCCAAAAATCCTCAAGGTGTGGGGAAGTTACCATAACTTCCACTTGACACATCCAATTTTGGTAATACCTATGTAATTGCAGAGAAGACATTTCAGAGTAATATAGGTAATAATTTCAAACTAATATGATCTGAAATTGCAAAGATACATCAAAAGGAAGGTTGGCTAGGAGGACGAACTCCAAATTAGGGTTTTCAAAGGTATGTTCATTTAAAACTATCATAACTTTTGATTGGAATGTCCAATTGAGCTGATTCAAAAGACGTTGGAAATTGGAAACCTATAAGATTACATGTGAACAAGGATTATACATGTTTGATATCATTATCCTTAATATATTGAGGTTGTAAGTTGAGGATTATAGTTATACCTCAATTAAGAACAAATGACAATACCTAACTTTACTAGAGATGAAGATAAAGATGAATCCAGTCCTAGGAATAGTTTAAAATGATAAGAAAAAATAGTAAGACTCCTGCTTTGGTAGGTATTTATTTGAATGGTGAAGCTGGTAATTGGTGCTATATCCCTCATGAAGGTACTAGACAAAGCATCACATGGGAATTATTTGAAGAATTATTCTCAAACAAATTGGTCAAGGACTCAAAAATCAAGGAAATGTATATAATTCAAGATGATTTAAAAGAAGAAAAGGAAGATATAAAGAAGAAAAACGATGATTTTTCCAAGATGTAATCCCTTAATGAATCACTCATTAAGGAGGTTAATAACTTAAACGAAGAAAATGATAGTGAATCAAAGTGGGAAAAGGATGAGTCAAGGGAAGATTTGAAAAATAAATATGAACAGATATGTAGATTGTGAAACCATAATAAAAAACTATTAGATGAGGTCAAGATATTGAAAGGA
>SNQJ01S0019263.1:0-14835 GCA_010110895.2 Picea sitchensis | reverse complement strand
ATCAATGGATGATGCTCCAACATGCCCTGCCCATCAACACATGTCTCTGGAGATTCAAGAGGTGAAATTGTTTCAATATGAAAACCCCCATAATTGGATCTTTCTAAATCCCAAGCATCATATGGAACTTGAGAAATATAGATTTAGATAAATGTTTGGCAAAGATATCAACAACCTGATTTTTTTTCTACAATATTCAAGAGAGATAATGATCTCTTGAACCAAATGTATTAATAGTGAGCATGGATCTCAACATGATTCATATTATTGTGGGTAACAAGATTTTTGAAAACCTATATACCACTATGGTTATCACAATAGATTGTAGTCAAGGTATAAATAGGAAGTCTGAGTTCTCCCAAAATTTGGTACATCCCTACTATTTTGATACCTTCTTGAACGACACCACAATATTCTACTTATGTACTCAACAAATATACTACCTTGTTTTTCTTACACCACCACACTAATGGTCGAGTGATAAAGAGAAACACATAGCCAAAATTGGACATTCAGTCATCACTATCTCCATCCTAGTCGAACTTGGTGAACTCAACCAATGAATTTGAACTTCGACAATACTTGATACCAAAATGAGTGGTACCCTTGAGATATGAGACAATTCATTTGATTGATTTCCAATGAATTTATTTAGGGTCTTGCATAAACCAAGAAACTACACTAAAAGAATAGGAAATGGGATGTCAACAATGAGTAATATAAATAATATTGTTGACAATTTGTCAATAAAGTGTAGTATCAACTACGTTTGTTTGATAAGTTTTGGTAAGATTTACTCTAGATTGAAAAGGATTAGCACATGGATTTTAAGCATTCATATTAAAACATGTCAACAGATCCATCACATATTTAGATTGAGAAATGAAAAGGTCATTACATAGTGGTAATACTTGAAGACCCAAAAAAGAATGTAGAGTACCAAGATCCGTTGTTATGACCCAAAGGGGGAATATATAGTATTAAATGTATATGAAATGACCCCAAGGAGAGGCATATATGGGGATAAATATACATGTAATGTGTAAATATATATGTATTAGGGTTGGCCTAAGAGTAAAGGGGCCTCATGTGTACATGTGAATAGGCATATATAGAGATCATGGATACATTATTGTAGACATGTGAAGTGTGATGTACAAATGTATTTGGTTATTTGGAGGAGGTTCTCCTATTCTTTAAAGAGTTATTGTATAAATTATCTATATTGGATTTGTGCTCCACATTCAAATTATGTACATGGTCTGTACTTTTGTTCTATTATGATATTTCAATAACTTGGTTTATTACATTCGTCGTGTCAAAGGAGTCACCAAGTTGTTTCTTCAATGTGAGGATGAGATCATCATTATTGACAGTAATGAGTAAGTTAGCTACATATACAACACCAATCAAGGTGTTTCCATTGGTATGAAGTACATACAAGATTTGATCATATTATCAATGTTTGAAACCAAGTTGAAGAAAGAAACAATTGATCTTAGCATACCAATCTCGATGAGCCTGCTTCAAACAATAAAGCCTCTGATTGAATCTACAAAGAAAGTTAGAATCTATCACAAAACTGAGTGTCTATTCCAAGAAAATTTCTTAAGACATGTCTCCATGAAGAAAGGAACTCTTCACATCCATCTAATGGGTTTTCCATCCAAAATGAGAAGCAAGAGAAAGAATCATTCGAGCATAGTTCATCGTTGTGAAAGGGGAAAAGGTTTCAGTGTAGTCATTTCCTTCTTGTTTAGAAAATCCCTTTGCAAATAGGTGTTCTTTAAGTCCCTCAACAACACCTTAAGAGTTAAATTTGGTCCTATAAACCCATCAACACTTCATAATGTTCTTTCCTTGTGGTCAGGGAAGTAAGTCACAAGTGTGATTCTTCATCAAAGAATCAATTTATGTCTGCATAGTGTTAGGGACCTAGCCTACCTAACCCTTCAAGTGTGTAGAATAATATATTTCCATGTAATAAAGGTCAATATTAATAAGGCCTAGCAATAAGGAGGAATAAATAAAATGTAAGAAGACCTAATATAATCTTTCGCTTCTTAAAGGATCTTCCTGTAGATTGTTCTTTTGGATAGATATATTTAGTATAAATAGGATTAGAGGGTATGAGAAGTTTTGTCTTGAAGAATTATTGTAATAGATCTCTACTCTATTGGAGTTTTCCTCCTTGAAGAGGCAAGTGAACCTTGTTTCCTATCAATAATGGTATAATTTTGTTGTTTTGGTTCCATATAATATTTTTTCCACTGTTATCACTACAATATTTCCATATTCCATTGTTATCTCAGTTTTATTCTCTGCATTATTTCTCTTTTTTCTTAATATAATAGACTTGGTACCTTACAAGTGGTATCAAATTACCTTCCTCGACAAAAAATTGTGGGTTAATTTTTTTTCAAGGTAGATACGTCTTCTGACATCTTAAAGCTACATAGATCTATTGATATGTGCATAAACCCATGATCGGGGAGTAATACATGAAGGAAATAAAAGTGGTACTCAAGCATACATCTTTTAGCCACCCTTGTTACCCCTTTTGGTACCCCTTTGAGTGGTATCGCATCAGACAAAACCTATATATGGATCGACCTAGTTCTCTTGAATCCCTTTATAGATAAACTGATTGGTCGCCTGACTTCTATAGTTCCATTGAGAACAACACTAGAGAAGATACTCTCTAGTACCTGGGTAGTCAGGTAGTATGACTAAGGGAATGGTCTAGCCTCCTTAGTTGGTGCCCTGAGATATTGGGTCCAATACTATTGTGGGACCCCACACGTATATTAGAGAGATATAACATAGGAAAAACCCTTCTATAGACACCCTTCATACCCTAACCCTTGGGAAGAAAAAAAATATAATAGACAAGACCTATTTCTGTGCAACTGTGCCTCAAGCATTCTGGTTGCAAAATTGCTACATATTTATTCCTGTTAAGAATTTGGGCATTTCAACATTGTAGTATTCTTCATCTTGGAGTATAACTCCATAGGAGTAAAAAAAAAAGTTATAGTGGTCTTTCCAACATACTTATTTTGGACCTATCCCATTGGATTCCCCTTTTCTCCTTGATTGCAGTTGTACCTTTCATTTTAAGCCTTTTTTAAGTGGACCCAGCCCTTTCCCAACTTTCTTATTTTGTTTACTATCCCATTATATTTCCCTTATTGCCCTGATCATCATGGTACCTATCACTTATAAATCCTTTTATGTGGTCCCACCCACATTATTTCCCTTACCTACACTCTCCCTCTCCAAATGTCCACCACTCGCAACCAATACCTGGAAGCTTCCATCAACCAAGTGTTGACGAGCGAAAATGACCGTCTGTCAACTGAGAGAGTGGAACCGGTCTGGGGTTGTCTAATAACCCAAGCCGTTTGGAATGAACCACCCTGATAGGTTTAGCGGCTCCGTTAGACGATCTAAGGTCCTAAGAAAACAAAAGAAGACTAATCTAAACAAACTAATCTAACTAAAAATAAATAAAACAAACTAAACTAACATAAAACTAAATAAAACGAACTAACTAAAACTAAACACAACAAACTAAACTAAAACTAATCTAATTAAAACTAACTACTAAACTAATATACTATTTACAAACTACTAATTAATTAACTGTCTAACTGCTAATTGCAATATGACTCATTCACAAAATATACAATATTAACAAAATACAGATTTAAATAAAACCTGGAAAACTCATTTTCTTTCTGCCCTAAGACAGAGAAAGATATTTTTTGTTGATTTTATGATTTTATAAATAAGAAATAAAACTTACTGAAATTAAACAATCTAATATACTAATTCTAAATATATATCTAACTAAACTTATATCTAAACTAAACTACTAATAAATATGCTAAACTAATAAACAACAAACAGACCTGGAAACGCTCCAGATTTGCCCTGTGTATGATGACTTCGAAGCTGGTCGGAGGAAGGAAACTCACACCGGATAATCTAGAAGCTTCTTGTAAATGATAGCTGCAATGCTCTTTGAGTTTATTTAGAGGACAAACAAGACATAAAAAATCATAACAATTATAAGATTTATAAATCTCTGCAATAAGGGAAACCTGTTATACAAAAACTTATACTTAATAATTCAACTTATGAAGAAGAAAAATATGTCATTCACAAACTGAATCAAGTAATTGCTATGCTTTTTATACACTGGAAGAAATCAGATATGGATTATATTGATTAAATCATATCATTTGCAAAAGACTAATATAGCTAAAGTAGTCATTAACCAAATGCAAATTGATACACATAAACATAAAACAAAATATTGATATTATGAAAAGCTAAAGCTGTAGCAGAATATCAAATTCTGTCTCAGTCTGTATTAAAATTCCATATCCTTGTTCTCCCATGAAGGAGGATCATTATTACAAAAAATAATAAGTATTTAAAGGTTTTCCACAGGGTAAAAACTCCCTGTGGAAGTTATAAAATTGTTTACATAATCTGGGAAGGTATCCCAAGATCAACTAAACTAAGAAACTAAAATGAAACCAAAATATTTTCAATATCCTCTAAACTGTCCATCAAATCCCATGTAATTTCGAATTCACCTGAAAAGGATCCAAAATAGACAAGTTAGAAGACTCTTTTATCAATAAAATGATAAAAATTAAATTCTATAGACTTAGCTACAGAATCATCTCATTCTGTAGCTAGTCTAAAATAAGATATAGAATCAGAATTGAAATTAAATCAAATCTTTTTCAGAATTTCCATTGAATTGACATCAATAATTACTTGAGAACGAATCATAAATTGAAACCATTATTCCATTATGGACTCAAACATGATACACATCATTTAGCCGAGTACAGAGATAGCAATACTCTATTTCGATTATAGTCATGAATTGGGTAAATGAAATCACATGTAATAGAATCATAATCCTTTCTTCAACAAATCGAATACATCTGTTATGAGATCGTTTTGATATTCAATTGAAAATAGAACTAATCGCAAACACATCGTTACACTAATGAACCGAATAGGATTATCACGATAACTGTATAGAAATTGATTTAGGCTGTGAACGAATCTAAACGATAATTGACTCATAACAAAATCATAACAGGATTAATCAAACAAGATTTGTTATAAATTTCGATCATTGATCATTGCACAATAAGCAAACAAGATCGATTAATTTTGATCACAATTGTTTCAATCAAACGAATCATATCATGGTTTGACCAATTCATTCCATAAATTTAAAATACAGAGCATCAATTATAATCCGAACTCGACTCATAAGACGAACTTGCCAAATTAGAACAAAAGCGAATCGATTTAGCTAAGATCTTCACACAGTTGTTATGATTCGGATTCATTTCCAATTCGGGCGCGAATGTTATTTGAGTGTAATGTTTTCATCAAAGAGACAGAGTCATTATCCTCAACTTGGAAACAATCAAATATAGAACATCACACGACACAGCATCGTAACAAGTATCTTTCCGAAAACGTTTGCCAGTCACAGCATACCAATGACAACGAAATCGAATCTGAGCAAAATCATAACAGTCAAACTTAATCAAACTGTTTACCAACCATAGAATCATAACCAAATCAAATCCGANCAACCATAGCATCATCACCAAATCAAATCCGAGCATGATTGTGTTCTAAAATGAATATGAAAAATTTCCCTTTCAAGTCGGATACAAACCAATTCATTTGAAGGCAAACAATCAAACGAAGATTACTCAAATCCAATCGAAATCTATTGATTTCTATACTGGGCATAATCAAATCGTAAATCAAAATTCCTTTTTATTTAAAGCAAATCTAAATATAGAATGCACGCAATATAACAGGGCCATTCAAGATGTGAACAGAACTGTTTAAAACTGAATTCAAATCGTTATATAAACCTATATTATTTACAAAAAACAAATGATAACAAAACATACCTGTGTAGCGATGAGGCTGCTCACTTATGCCAGCTTGGAATTTACAATAGCTGTGGCTGATTCCATGTTTTTGAACAAGATGGAGCTGGTTGTCTTTTGTTTTTTATCCACTACTTTGAGCTTGGCCTTTTGACTGGTCATGACTGCAATCTGATCTTCCAAAGATTGAATCTTCGATTGGAGTTTTGGAACATCAGTATAATATCGCTCTAACCATGAATTGCACTGGTCACATGGTGACTGTGAGGGTTTAGACAGAGCAGGAGAGGGTTTGGCCAAATGATCGAGGGTTTCACAAGGCACTTTAATACCCGGGTAGTTAGGGTCATCGTTTAGGAAGGGGGTAGGTTTGACACAAAATCATAAGGGGGTTCTCCACATAAACCTTGCGAATAAGGGTATTCGCTGGCCAAGAAATGTTCAACCTCCGAATCGGAGTCCTCACTCAAGAGGATAGGGTTTGGATTGACAGGGCGTTTTTTCTTGTTCCTTTCCATCCGTGAAATCAAACGTGCATTCTTTTTACCCTTATCGTTAGCAGTAAGGTTTGGCTTGGAATTTTTTGTCACAGGTTTAACAGTCTCAACACTCTTAGTCACATGGTCAGGTAAGTCGATAGGAGGGTTGACCGTGGGTTTAGGTAGTAGGAGGTGTAAGGGTAGAGGTGGTTCAGCCTTGACCTCACCCACCACAGGTTTGTCAACCTGTGTAGGGTTCGGATCCTCGAAACCATTCTGAGCAATGAAAATGCTCCAGCTATCCCCGTTAAAGCTCAAATGATAGACAACGATGAGCTTGATAAGCCCATAATGAAACAGACTACTGTCGGCCTGGTGCCTTTTGAAGTTCTTCGACATTTTAAGTAGGCTACGATGTAAATAATAGGGCATATTTAGCTGATATCCCATAAAAACCATAAGCAAACATAGGTGGTGGAGGAACACAAGTCTGTATCGACCTTCACAGGTCACGAACTGCTTGATTATCATCAATAAATTGTGCCACCGCGGTTTAAGTGCAGAGATAGACATACCTCTGTCACACGAGATAACCTTGCGCGAGAGGAAGAGAAGTGTCCATGGGACCTCCTCAACCTTGCAATTCTTGAACCATTGTTGTCCAGTGGCAGGCAAACCCGTAGTAAGACTGATAAATTTCTCATCAATTTCCAATTTTATGTCGCCTACTTTGGCTCAACATCCATCGAAGGTCATGGAAAACTGTCGAGCTACGCAAAGGTTAAAACCCTCAAAACGTTTCACGAAGGTAAGCCATCCACTGTCTGCCAAATCTTGGCGGGCATTGTCAAACATCAGCAGGGCTTGATTGCCATTGGGTTCAACTCGCATGACTGGGGCCATGGAGCCGAATGCATGGTAAGGGAAGGGTTCGAATTCACCAACACACACTGTAACAGAGCTACCTGAACCAACAACAATGAGCGAGCAAAATGGGTAAGCATAAATGCGAGCATGCGAATGTGGTGGAGTCATTCACTTCCATGCATGATAGTTATGGAAAAGTACAACCGCCGATTTACACATCTGTTCAAACAATCATAGCATAGCTCAAAAATCATATTGTTTGGCCAACCAAAGAATCAAATGGTAAGTGTTATGCCAACGCGCCAAATCAACATTAGACTATAGTTTTTAAACCATTGACATTCAACGTGAAACCAACACCAAATGTTAGCCATGCGCCATTATATAAACGTTTATCCCATGTGCCGATTGATATTCATATAGTCGACAAGCCAAAATTATGAAAGGATTAACATAAGGGTTATATCATATATGTATAAAAAACATTAATCATAGCCCCTATGGATTTTCGTAGAATCAATGATCAGACAAGTCATAAAAAGCATAAATCCAAATGCTCAATGCCTTACAAACTCAATAAAATCAAGTTATTCAATCAATATAAGAATGTCCAATCAGCACAGTTCGAAAGTCCTTTCAGCCACATAATGATAAACAAAAGGTGAATGTGGTAGGCATATCGATAAAAAGATCATGATAGTTCAAATAGTGATCGAAATGTGACCTCGAAAGGAAAAGTTTTCACGCTTACAGTGATGAAAACTTAATGAAGGCAAAAGTGCAAATGTCGCAAGAAATAACAAATGACGTTAATTTGGAAATTGCGACAGAAAAATTGATGTTTGCAAAAGATAGGTGTAGGAAGATTATAGATGATAGGAAAGAGTGAGTTGGCTGCCAACAATGGCGACACACTGGTAGAAGCAGTTATATCTGCAAAAGGTACCAATTTGGATTAAGACAGCAAGGATAATTTCAACTTGGAAATAACAACCAGAAAATCGTATGAACACCATCATTAATCATTCTTTTCAGCAGTGTTTCAAAAGATGAAAACTAATAACAATCTTAAGATTAGCAAGTCACGATATTAAAGATAAAATCTCCAATATTGTTGGCATGGCCATTGCTACCAGCAGGCATCCATAGCCTCGACATGGTTGCCATTTAACCCACTCTGACATCTGTATCCTACCAAGAAGTTCTAGATTAGCATAAAGGACATTAAAGAGGTTTCGTTTTGCAGATTTTCATGTACCTGACATTGCTTCACTACCAACAAACGTGTTCAGTATCCCGACAGGTTTACAAGCACTTCCCACAGCTCTTATTAATAATTTTATTTTGTTTTTCTTTTATATATATATAGCAGAGCGGGGTGATGCTAAAAATCTTGATATTTTAGCATATTTTTTAGACCTCATTAGAATTTTTTTTAGAGCTGTCCTTTATTTAGCTCCAGAGATGTTTTATTTACAAAACACTTTCTATGACAGGGAGACATATTTTGAGTCATTCATTTACGGAAAAGGGACAGCGTAAAAAGATAATAGATGATCATGAAAAACTTTTCTCAGAGATCGAAATCAATAAACAACATTCAAACAACAAATTTTCCAAGACAGATATCAGTTTCAACAATATATCATTGATGTTTGTACAAATTTTCAGAAGTTACTTCAGCAAAAAAAATATCTTTCATCTTTGTCTGAATTGATTCAATGTACAGGTATGTGTATTTCCAAGAAAGCACAAACTGATAAATTCAAATCGAAATAAAAAAAACCAGAAAGCAAATGAAAGTGCAAACAAAGCAAAATATATACATAGTATACAAGGGTAGTTATTAAGCAAACTATCTTTTCAAGGCTTGGCCATTCACCGGGTAGGTGTCAAGCTTCCCTTGAAGATTCTGCAATCGAAAGGAACTAGGACCCAACTTTTCAGCAATTAAAAACGGTCCAAGCCATAAGTTTTGAAATTTGGTGTGCTCACCCTTTCCTTCGTGTGGTTTGTCCCACTTCAAGACGAGATTGCCTACTTCAAAATTCCTATTAGAAGCAGAATTAGAATTGAACCAGCTTTTAATCAACTGTTGATGTTGATCTAACTTATGCTTAGCTTGGGCTCTTACTTCTTCTAATTTCATCAAAGCGTTAATTCGTCTTTCTAAAGGGGGACAATCTTCTTCTTGGACTTTTTGTGACAATTGAAGAGAAGGAAGAAGAATGTGAGGTGGCAGAATTGCTTCTCTGCCATAAACAAGAAAAATGGGGGAGTTACCTATAGCGGCTTTGGGCATTACCCTATCATCCCATAACACGTTCAGCAGTGCATTGTGCCAATTCTTGTGATTTTCAACCACAATCCTCTTGATAATTTTAATCAAGTTCTTGTTTGTTGATTATGCTAATTCGTTGCCCTGGGGGTAGTAACTAGTAGAATACTTCAGCTTTATTCATTTTTCCAAAGAAAACTCACTCATCTCAAGAGAAGAAAAGTATGAAGCGTTGTCAAAGACTAGGCAATCAGGGATACCGAAACGAGTGATAATATTCGAGTTCAGAAAAGCAATCACCTGACTGGTGTTGACAGTTCTTAGCGCAGCAGCTTCAGACCATCGAGTAAAGTAATCTGTGGTTGTCACAATATACTTGTGTTGTTGCGAGGACGAAGGGTTAATTGGACCTATGATATCAAGGCCCCATTGCTGGAAAGGAGAATCTACTAAGACGGGTTGCAAGGGAAAGGCTGGTTTTTGTAACCGCCCTGATGCTTTCTGGAAGATGATGCATTTGCGACACAAGGCATGGGCGTCCCTAAAAAGTGTGGGCCAGTAGTAACCATCTCTTAAGACCTTATGAGTAGTGGTGTCACCACTGAAGTGGCCACCAGGTTCTCCTGCATGCAACTAGAGCAAGACTTTTTCTGCTTCATCTTTCTCAAGACAGCGTATTAGTACGTCGTCAAAATTCTAATGAAACAGTACACCGTTAATTAGATGAAAGGAGGTGGACTTTAGTCTTAATGCTCTTCTCTTGGCGAGTTCTAAGTGACGAGGTTTTGACCCATGTTCAAGACAGAATCTAATATCTCTGTACCAGGGACTAACGAGGTTTTGTGCGCAACAAATCAAGCTTTGATCGCTTTGTCCTAGATTTGACATATCACTATTTTCTTGGTGTCCTGTTTCTGAATCAACAACCAACTTACACAACCCTTGGCCTCTCACGATCTGAGATGGGGTGATATCTAAGTCATACTCCTTCAAGGAGGTGACCCAGTTAGCTCTCTTCTCTCCTAACTCCTTCTGCACTAACAAGTTCCTCATGACGGGGTAGGGGACAATGAATTTCATCCTTGACTTCAACAGATAGTATCGAAAATGCTTAACTGCTTTGAAAACAACGTAGGCTTGCCGATCAACTGCTGGGTATTTAAGTTCAACACCTTTGAAAGAGGAACTCATAAAGTCGATGGGTACTTCGTTGTTTTAGGAATTCTTCTGAGTTAGGACTGCGGCATAGGAACGGTCAGAGGAAAAAGTATAGAGTGTAAAATGTTGAGAGAAGTCAGGGCTCATGAGAGACGGAGCATCTATTATGGCCTTCTTTATCGCGTTTAAAGATTGGTTTTCTGTGGGTCCCCAGTGATAGTGGGTGTCTTTCTTAATCAGGTTCTGGAGAGGTCTGACCATTTCGGAGAAGCTGGCGACGAATCTTCTCATGAAGTTGATCTGGCCTAAGAAAGATTGCATGGATTTCTTGGATGTAGGAGGGGGAAGTTTAGCGATGACTTGAGTCCTCTCGGGGTCAATAATAATCCCATCACTAGACACAATGAGTCCTAGTAGTTTACCCTGTTCTACTGCAAAGATAGACATTTTGGGGTTCAAGGAGATGCCATATTTACGACATCGTAGCAGAATGAATCGTAAGTGAGCTAGATGATCGTCTTTGTTTTTAGAATAAATAGTCACATCATCTAAGTAAACTACGCCTGACTGATTGATTAATCCTCGGAAAGCAATGTCCATTGCTCTCTGAAAGGTAGCACCAACATTAATCAATCCAAAGGGAATTTTGCAATAAGCATAAGTGCCCCATGGGGTACAGAAGGTTGTTTTGAGTTGGTCTGGCGGAGACATCAGGACTTGGTTGTATCCAGAGAAACCATCCAATAAAGATATCCTCTCGGAACCAGATACCTGTTGAAGGATTTGTTCCATGGGTGGGACAGGAGAGTTGTCTTTGTCAGACGCTATATTGAGGTTCCGAAAATCGATGCAAAGTCGAATTTCCCCATTTTTCTTCCGAACTGGGACAAGGTTGGACACCCATTGAGTGTGCCTAACAGGAAAAATTATTTTAGCACTTAGGAGTTTATTCAATTCTTTTTGAACGGTCGGTTCTAGTTTAGGGTGCATTTTCCTCAGTTTTTGTTGGAAGGGTAAGGTTTGGGGCTGCATCGGGATGACATGCTGTATGATATTAGGGTCGAACATTTTGAGATCATCATACGTCCATGCAAAGACATCCTTAAATTCTTTGAACAATTTAACGAAAGCATCTTTTTCTTGTCTAGAACATCCCAAGCCTAGATTAATACACTGAGGATGTTCATTAGTTCCTAAATTGACTTTTTCATAAGACAGTGAGGAACTATTAGTTTTACAATTGACCGTCTTTTTAAATTTATCTTCAAAATCATAAAACTTTTCTAATCTAACTATGGATTTGGGTATGTAATTTACCATGTTCGATAGCGCTTCAGAAGATTTCGGATCAGGTATTACCGTAAAGTCATGCAAATTGTCGTCGTGCGTTTGTTCATCTATCACCATGCCTTGAAAGGTTTCTTCCATGTGCAGAAAGTTAATGATCTACTGATCGTCGTCAAATACTCTCCAGTTTGTGATATCGTCAGGAGTAGATGGTCGAAACAATAGCTCAACAGAGAATGCGTTTGGGGACAAGCCTTCTGCAGGAAGAAGTTTAGAGGCTACATTAGCTAGCATATCTACTTCAACATTATTTAGTCTAGGAATGGAATTTATATTGAAAGAAGAAAATTTATTCATTAAACACCATACCTTAGACTGGTAAATTTTGAGATGCGGGGAAAGACAGTGTATACATTCTCTTACCTACCTAACCACTATTTCAGAGTCGCCAAATACAACCAGGTTTTGAATGTTCATATCCAGAGATTTTCAGAGACCTTGTAGTAAAGCCTCATATTCTGCAGTATTGTTAGTACATTCAAACTCTAGTCTACAAGCCATTAATGTCTTGTTACCTGTCGGATCGATAATGATGCAGCCTGCTCTGGCTCCTTCTTTAGACTTAGAACCGTCAAAATACAGAGACAAAATTTGGTTTGCATCGGGTTCATGAGATTGTTGTGTGGAAGGTGCGGGTTGCATAAATGCCACGATATCAGACTGTTGTTCTAGGTTGATGATAGGTGAAACCTCGGCCTTGAAATTTCCGAAGAAGGTGTCCATCTCTTGGACTTCAGGTGAATCAATAGAAGGTGTATATGGTTCATTAGGATCGTTCAAATCTGTGACCATGAACTTAAGGTAGCGCTCACGATTGACTCTGATCTTGTTCGGCTTACCGTTCTCTGGGAGCCATAAGTGAGACCAGTCCGTCACGAAGTAACCATGTAGCTGCTCCGACCAGTCCCTGCTCAAAAATAGACCATACACTTCTGGAATATCCACAATGATTATATCAATAACCTGATGAACCTTAGGGTTAGACGATAATCTAATCAATACATTTTTTAGTTCGCCTATAACTTTAACATCAGTCCGATCAAGTTGTATGACTTTTAAAGTAGATGGTTCCACTTCAACGTTAATATTTTGGCAAACAGACCAAGGCATCACATTGGATGACGCTCCTGAGTCCACCATACAATTATGCACATTTCTGTTAAAAATCTCGAAAGTTAAAAGAAAAGGAGGTACATTCTTGCGAGTACTAAGAGTAGTAGCTTGAGGCTTCTTACTCACAATTTCTAAGGCTACTTTATCTGAATTATTTACATTATTTACAGAGGCTACAGGAAGGCTTCCTTTATCTTGAGGATCAGGATTATTTTTAGTGGAAATCTTCTGCGGAACTTTGCTTTACACAACCTTGTTACCATTGGAATTACCATTCTTGCCATTTTCTGAAATATTTTGCAACATTTTTTGTAACAAAAATGGAAACTTCAATAACTCATAAACAGAAATGTTAGCCCTTAACTTCTTAAGATCTTCAAAAGCATCATAATCTAATTTAGGGTTAACATTACTCTGTTTAGTCTCTGCTGATTTAGATGGATTTGGAGGTGAAGTTGTAGTGTTTTCGGAAGAAGATTTATTTGCAGTTTTACTCCTAGTGTTGTAAGGGTGAACTGTCTCGAAGTTGGCTTGGAAGATGCTATCCGAGAAGTGTCCAAAAATGTTTGGAGAAGATGCTTCTTCTTGAACTGTTTCCTGTTCAACTTCCTCCTGAGGGATCTGAGGGGGAATCAAGTTATCTTGGGCTTCTAGAATTGTTTGAAGAGCACATTGCAAACTTTCTAGATTAAGGCCTTCGTTGGTTGGGTTAGGTCAGTTGGTAGGGAAAGGCTTTTGAAAAGAGGGTTTGTAGAGTCCCTTACTCGAGGAAGCTTCTTCAGTTGACCTTTTTAAGTCTATAACTTGATTCGATAGTTTTTGAACAACTTTAGTAAGGTTTTCCAAATCAGAGTTTTCAGTTTGTGTTTTAGTTTGTGTGGGTCTGGGGAGGATCTCAATCTTCTTTTCGGAAACAGAACTAGTCTTAGTTTCATTGCTAGAAGAGTCCTTAAGACTAAGTATGTCCTTTTCAATTTGGCTAGCCTCTTCAAAGGCCTCTAGCAACGTGGCCTTTTTTTATCGTTTCACCCAAATAGCTATACTTTGATGTAAAGCTTTAGTGTAGTAAGCTATTATAAGACTCTCAGCGGGCATTGAATTCGCAGGGATTCGGTTTTTAAGTGTCAAGAATCTTTGATTAAAATCTTTAACTTTTTCTTTTGGGTTCATCCTTAAGCTAGAAAGGTCCATGACTAAGACTTCCGGAGGCTTACCGTCTCCGAACTTTTCCAAAAAGAATGACTCAAACCTTTCCCAAGACACGATGGTATGGGGCTGTTGGGAAAAGTACCAAGTGGATGCATTACCCTTGAAAGTATATGGGAACAACCTGTAGACAATGTCTTCATGTTCAACATTGCAGAGTCTTATGGCTAACATAAATTTTTTAATATGATCTTCAACTATCTATTTTGAATCAGGATCAAACTTGGGAAGCCATTTCTCCGTGTGCTTAGGTAAAGGGTGCTGAGCTCCAGGTACAGCTACAGCATCCTGGTCCAACCAAGGTCTAGCAGGGTTGTTCTGATTCGCCATTGGGGTAGTGGGTGTGGAAGGCTAAGAAGGTGAATTACCTTCGTGTGACGAGGAATCTCCTCCAGAAGAGGAAGGAGATGAGGGAGGTGGTGAAGGAGGTATCCCAGATCCT